>VWPU01019615.1:0-104385 GCA_013398955.1 Callaeas wilsoni
TTTAGATGATTACACATGCAGATGCGTATGCATACACACAGGGGTTATTTTATTTTGCCTTTTAACGTTTACTGTTATCGTAAGGTGTATCTACATGTCCTTCTCAAGCTTGTATATTTGATAAAGTCATTTTTAGAGTGGTTCTGTTTTCAAGCATTTGTTTATTTTAAAGCCTACTTAGTGAAGTGTACTTAGATGCACTGATGTTGCAGTATTTTCTATCCTTTTAATTCCTTGGGCATGAGTCTTTCCAACCCTATCATCATGCTCGCTCCCATTCTCCTGGTTCGTTGTTGAAAAGTTTTCTAAAAGCACTGTTTATTTCTATAACTCGTAAGGGAGTTTGCCATTTTGCTTGTGCTTTAGTGAGAATAAAAAAAAAATAAAGAGCTTGCATAAACGTAACTCCATTTAAAGAAGAAAAGCTAATGCACCAACATGTTGTAACGAGAGCTATTAAAATAATTAGTCCCTATCCTAGAATTATTGCAAAAGGAAATAAGTAAAGAGAATGAAACATATAACAACTGGATTATAAAATGAACAACCAGCATAAAAATTAAATGAGTCAAAAGTTTCAACCAGAATGTGACTGAGTTGCAGGGTAATGTAGGAGAAGAAAATGTAATTGTGCTTATTCCATGGCAGTTTACTTGGACTAAATGTCCCTGAAAAATATCTGAGACATGTGGGTAGAGGTTGTACTTTTCAAAAATGTACCACCGTATTTGATTTCAGGACAGTCAGTGGGTCAAACTTTGCCTAAGGCAATCACAGCAGCTTTAACAGTCAAGTGCTTAGGGGAATGGGATAAAATATCTGCATTCTTGCTTTGATTTGATCTCACTCCTTATTTTATTATTGCCTGCTGGATGGGTCTGTGTTCATTCATTCGTGTCCAGTGCTACTTCACCCTGAGAGAAGAAAGATGGGTACTGCAGACTCACCCCCAGTGCCAGCAGCTCCTTCAGCCTCCTGGGTCTTGCCAACCACTGTCTCACTCTGGTCGTTCCAGTGAGCCTTCTGTTTGTTGCATGCTTCTCCTAGTATAATTGTCATACTCTTGCCTTAAAACAGTATCAAACAAGAAAGATATTGTTCTGTTGATGCTGATGGCTCAGTATTACCAGTGTCAGAGATGTCAGGTCCTGCTAGTGTGTCATCTGATAACTGTCATAGGCTTCAATATGAATATTGCAATGTGAAGCTCTAATCGTGGTTTACACTTGCTCAGAAAACATCCCTTGTATTTCTGTGTGGAGTTAAAAAGAATGTGCTGATCAGATGGATATCTTGTATTTTGGAACATTAGCTATTTAAATATAAATATTGTTACTATTTTTCATATCCTATAAAACCATTACTTTAAAAATAATCACAAGTCTTATTTCATGCTGCAGAAGCCTCTGTTCGAAGGCCATCTTTTCACTGTCAGCCTGTAAAAGGGACTGAGGTGTGCCTGATCTGTCATAAGTGGGTTAAAGCAAGCTAGACCAATCCATGGCCCAGCGTGTTTATCTGTAACCATATCTCCCAAAAAACCCTGTATTTTGGACAGTACTTGTTCAGTATATAGCAATAGATTTAAAGCAGTCTATTTCGAAAACTCTGTATTTCCCAGAAAAGATTCCAAGAAAAAGGATCAGGCTGAAAGGTATTTCAGGAATCACAAATAAAAATTCCTGAAGAGCTGAGACCCAAACCTAAAAGGAGATTTGTATGAGCTCTTATTTAGCCCAGATTTTTAAAGGAAAAGAGTGCTTATGCTAATTTCAGGGAGGACATGCTATTAAGAACAAGGTTTTCTATGACTTACAACAATCTAGCACCACAACATACTGTAAATAATGGTTCTTATATATTTTATTCCCGAAGATAGAAAGATTATATTAATGCAATAATACTTACAGCTGTATAAACTTGTCCTGCTTATTCAAGGTTGTCTTTGAAGTTTTAGAAAGCACCAATGAGGTACTTCAATAAATTTTTTCTTGTTTAGGGAAGCAAACCAGCTGTGACAGGTTTAATCAGAACTAAACCTTGTTTGAGTCAAATGGAGGCTACAAAACCGAACACGCTGGACAAGTTACAGCAGAGTTAAGGCCCGTTCTTTCAGCTGTTCCAGGGTGTGGTGTCTGGGGAGGGGGAGAGTGTCTATGTACGTGCCTACAGAGACTGGATTAAGTATCCCTGGAGCGTAGGAGGCTGGCAGTCATCCTGTATCTACTTGTCTATGCTCCCAGGGAGATCTGCTTCTGGGGATGCTCTGTTTAGCAAGGTATACCAGACACCAAAGGGGCAGGCGACGAGAGCTCAGCAGTGGGCTGTTGTTGAGTTGGGTTGCAAATAGTGGGCTGCGAATTAGTCCAAAGATTTTCAAGTGTCACAAAAGGCAAATACTCATTGCTCTTAGGGCTAGTTTCCCAGAAAGCCAGATAATCTTACTTGGATCATGATCTGTGAGATAAAATAAGTAGCCTTATTTCATTTAAATTGACATGTTTTTTCAAAGTGCTGTACTTTCTCTCTTATTTACATTCAGCCTAATCCTGTGGCAAAATCAGCTCTAGGAGAGGTAGCTACAACCACACTGACATTTACATTTCATTTGTGTGTACTGGATCTGAGTTTATGTCTGCATTTTACCAGTGGCTGCAGAAGATGAGAATAGCTTTAGGAAAGAGTCTGCATGTTGATGAAAGAGTGGGTTATGTGCTTTTCATAACTGTATTCCTGACTCATTATTCACAGCACAAAGAATTCTCTTGTGGCATTCCACTTCTTATGTGGTTAGTGTACCACTCCCACCTTCCAAAAGTCTCAGCTACTCAAAGGCATAATTTTCTAAAGTATATGCTTTAAAATTAAAGGTTACATTTCAGTTTCACGAGTGAACCAAGTTACCTGGCAGTTTTAGAAGAATGTACATGTGCGTAATAGTTCAGAAATTAGACACAGAAAAACCCACTTTAAAAGCACCTAACAATAAAGTTCACTTTTAAGCCCACTTAACAATAGAGAATTCAGAAGCTGATACTCTAATCTATAATTCTACTTACTGTCCTGCAGTGCATGTTTTACTGTATATAAGATCAACCAGCATCCTAAATGGACTACCCAGCTAGGGGAGTAGAAACCTGAAGTAAATACAATTAGGCCTGTTAAAACTGTGGGGTTCTTGGCCTTGCACTTTACACTTTTTTCACTGAATGTTTAATTTGTGAGTAGCCAGGGAGTGCTAAACCAAAATCTTTTATTTGTCAAATTTATTTTTTCATGCAGCCCTCTACAGAATGTTTATTATTCCTGTTACCTTGTATGTTGGATGCCTTGCAGTTTTGATTTTAACATTTCCATGAGTTAGGGAAATAGCTTTATCCTCATTTTATGGCTGGAGGTTCTGAAGGTTCAAGATGCTAAGCACAGTCACCTTCTAGAGTAACCAGCTTTCAGCCTTCAGTAAATTATACTGGAAAAAAACCTGTAGGCTCAAGGATTCTCAATTCCCCCGAGAATTCTTTATTGCTGGTACAAGAAGAGCTCTGTATTACTCATTTTTCAGTGACATATATACAGGAGATGTGTGAAAGGATCCTACATCAGGAGGTGACCCTTAATTTGGGTCAGGTCAAATGTTCTGGCAACACAGCCATGGTGCCCATAGCACTTCCACAGAGTGCCTCCCAAAGCACCCTGCTTTGGTGAAGCTCTTGTTGCAAGCAGCGTGGTGGAGAGGGCAGCCCTGTCCACAGGGAAAGCCGCACGTCTCGGAAGCTACAAAACAGAGAGAGCCTGTTGATCTGCAGGAAAGAGTTAATTTGGTCTGATCCCATGTGTGGTTTGTGGGATTTCTGACTGTCTGGATACTGTTAAGATTTTTTGAATGGTAGCCTAAGTGCAAAACTGATGGTGCACTATTGATAAAATGTTGGAGGTTATTCATAGACATTAAGATTTAATCTGATGTGTCATTTTAATGGAACTGCTATATGTTTTCTCTGGTGTTTTAATAGTTTATCTAAACACATAAATGAAATAATTCAGTAAATGCAACAGAAGTACTTCGAAGAAAAGCTTGCTAAATGGAGGAACTTTGAGATCTGAGTCCAACCAATAAATCAACAAGGCTACTTTAAAGGTCTCTTCAGAGTGGTGTTTCATGGATTCTGAAATTGGTCCCGTTTTGCTGCAGAGATGAGGGGATCTTATCAGTGAGGAGTTTGATTGTTTGGAAAAGGGCAAGTACTGGTTTAAGTACTTTAAGGCCGTTTGCACGTCGTGGATCTTCAAGTGGCTTGTTAACTGGATGATATTGGAAATAAAGTAAAAGTACATAGGATCAAAGCTAATAATCTTTAACCTGTTTTCTGCCATGACCATCGTTCTGTTTCCACTTTTATTACAAACTGAAAATGCCCATGATGATGATCTCTCACAGCTGTGACGCTGGCCTTCCCCTTGTGAACAGGCATTTTGGTGACTGGGAGAACACGGACTCTTTGCCCCAGGAGAGGGTACCTGAGCGAGGTGTTTGTGAGTAGAGCACAAGCCAGGTCCAGGTTTTAATGGCAGCATAACAAGACAGTGGTGTCAGAGCTGCTGTGCTGGCATCCCTCTGGAGTAAAGAGAAGAGAGCAGACCCTGCCCAAGGACAGGCAGCAGCTCCATGTCAGACTGAAATGCTGTTAGCAGGGGTCCAGGCACATGCGCATTGCAGACCATGTGTGGTCCACAGGCTGTGGGCTGAAGCTTAGGAGTCCCCCGGGGTGTTTGTGTGCTCTCAGAGAGTACTGTAAGCTAACGTGTGCTGGAAGTCTAAAGATGCCTGGACATAGGCTGCAGGGAAACTGTGCTAACAAGCACATTATTTAAACCAAATGGAGACATAGCCAACAGATGTTACTGGCAGTTCCTATGATTTCAGGGAGTCTGCTTCATTAGAGTAGAGTTTCATGAAGACCATGTGGCCACAGTTTAGCCCATAGTCTTTCCTTGTTTACCACTGGTTCTCTGACTGTCACTGTGCTACATCTGACAAGACTAAACTTCAGTGGTTTCCTTTACTTTCGCTCATTTTTTGGTGAGGAAAAGTTGTTAAGTATCTTTTTGAAGGATAAAAATGCTGTATCAATGAAGAAATAAATGTATATACAGGTGGGAGCTATGTATACAAAATCTTGATATATCTGTACATTCATTTTTGCCTATAAGGCTTTCTAAAATCTATTTATTTCAATATTAGGTGAAGTAGGAAAATAAGTGATGGTAGAAGCAAAATGTGAATCTACAAATTTTTTTAAGAGATTGATTTCTGGGCAGTGAATAAACATTTCCAATTTAAAGTGGATTAAATTAAATTATGAATTATAATTGTCTTCAAAATTATATTTCAAATAGAAGCAACCATTGATCTTTTATGCACAGAACATGATATCATGCATCTTCTATATAGACAGTGTAATAAGTGTATTACATTTATCAAGTTGCAGGATGTTTAATATCTGAAAACAGTTATATTTAACATTAATGGGTACTAGGACAGTTGCCCAGACTTATTTATAATGTAGAAGGCAGATAAACTGTTATATATACACATAGTCCTGTATTTTAAATTAACTTTATATTCTTGAAAGTATGTATTGATTCTTACAATTTCATTGCCACTAACAAAAAAACCACCCAGATTTAGAATGCTTACTTAATACACACATGCATGCAAAAAAAGGACAACATAAAACCCCTGAGCCTTTATGGTTCTGGGTCCTTGCATTTGGAAGAGCTCTATTTGGACAAAGAAGGGAGTTACTGTAATGTGTATTTATGGCCTTCTCTAAGGTGCCATATATGTCGCATTGTTTTCTGATGACAATAAAGAACTGGTGCATTTCTGTGAGTAGCCTTCAATATTAATCTGAGAAAAGGCATATATTATGTTCAAGTTGCACAGAAAGAGATGGTTCTGTGAAGGCCTCTAAATGAAACTCACTGATTCGATCATTTATTCATTCACCTACTTCCTCCCTTTGATTTCCCCTGATTATTTAAGAAAAAACCCTGTAGTTTTAGATACTTGGCCTGGTGTTACTCAGCTACTTTGGCTTCTACTTTGGAAGTCAGTTAACAGAAGTTTGAGCTAGATTTCTAGTTTGGCCATTATAATTTGGTTTGGATGAAGCTATAAGTATGGAACTACACGGGGTGTGTATAGAGACTGTTGACTAATGTGAATAATCGTAGCAAAGTCAACAGAACTACAGCACCTTGCACTAGCTGAAGAACTGGCCCCTGAAGTCTGAAATATTAAAAAGTGCTTTACCTGGTCTTGTACTAATATTGTACAGAAACCTATCAAAATGTGGAAAATTTTGTAGGTTTCTACTCCCATTCCTTTCTCTGTTTGTCTCTCATAGCCTTTGAGTATTAAATTGCAGAATGAATGTCACAGTGGCCCAATTTAACTTCAGAACAAGGAAATATTTTGAATTCTGGAACTGCTCTTGGTCATGTGAGACAGTTGCAACAAGCAGTATCTCTTTAACATTTCAGTCGGTATCCTCTTCACAGCTGTTGCAAGGTACAAAATACATTGCATCTAGGCTCTGCCACCTGTTGTAGACAATTTGGAATAGAGTAAGTTAATGGAGGTTCAAGAACACATTTTGCCTTTTTCAGTGGCACGATCTGCATTTCATTTAGCAGCCACCTAAACTTAAGCCACTGAAGTCTTTCCTTCATGTCCCTGTTTTGCAAGGTAAACTTGTGTTTTTGTAGCAGTGGGACTAAGTTAGTAAATTGAAAAGCTGTAGGTGTTTTTTTCTGCAGTCCTTTGTACCTTTTTCTTTCTCAGTTGCATTAGGCCTAGCCCCAGAGGAGCCTCTTTATTTCTAAAGTAAAACTGAGCTTTGGCAGCATTCAAGCACCATTCCCAGTTTCACCTCCGCAAGCACTCTCCTCTGGGAAATGGAGGGAAAAGGGCACTGATGATGTGCCTTTCTACTCAGCTCTGCTCAGATAGGTGCAACACAAACAGATCTGTGTCACACAGAGAGAGCACGAGAGAATTGCTGACATATGACTAGCAATACTCACCTGAAAAAAAAAATTCTTTCCTTGATATTCTTTCCTTTCTTGAAGGTCTTCTAAGTTCTGGACAGTGTTTTCAGAGAGTCCAGAATGTCACAGAAAAACAGAATATTCTGACTTGGAAGAGACCCACAAGGATTATCAAATCCAGCTCTTATGTGAATGGCCCATAGAGGGACTGAATCCACAGTCTTGGGATTTTTAGCACTGGGCTCTAACCAGCTGAGCTTCTGCCTTCACTTCTCTTTGCGGAGTCTGTTGCACCTTCAGTGTCAAACCCTTTGTAGTACACGCTCTTGTTTAAACCAATTTACATATTTTTCTTACTTTTTGTGAAATGCTGTAGATTCTGACTCTGAGTGCTGCCGGGTAGTCACTAGAGATCAGTGACTAAAGCTGTGACCTGTCAGAGTAAGGCCATTCCAGCTGATGGCCCAGCTTTGCCCTCTCCACCATGGTCAAGTTTTCCCCCACAAAGTAGTTCTAATCCATACTGGCTTGCTGAGTATCAAAGTACAAAAGGTATTCAGAGCATTAAATAGAAGCCATACATTGATGGGCAGATTAGTAGACTCTCCCCATACCCGTAACCTTTTGTCACTGAAGCTTTTGTAGCCTGGAAATTGCCTCCAGCTCTTCCTTTTTCTTGTCCTTGCCATCTAGATTGGTTCTGAATTTTAATGTGTCTCCAGACCACTACCATGAGAATCAAGCTTTTTTCATGATGTTCAGAGAACTGCAACTTTTGTTCAAGTCCTCCTCTTTACTCACCTCGATTAATGAAATACTGTCTTCTCTGACCTCCTTGACTTCTTTGTCATAGTTATCAGTACTACAGAAATCACAACTACTAAAATCATCCTTCCCTCACGTTTGGATGTGATGGTGATGGCAGTCAGAAAAAGTGGCTGTTTTCTTACCTATCTGATAGAAATCTGTCTTGTATGTATTGTTCATCACCTCATCCCTTAAGTATTGCAGGAGATGGGGCAGGAAGATCAAGGACACTGAAGTGTTTTCTCTCCTCACCCTCTCCATCTCCCCTTTCATTCTCATTGTACGTAGCTCATCTTTGAGTCTGAGGTGCGGCTGTGACACTAAGTTCCAGCCTGTAAAAGTCAGTCTGGACTTACAGATTGCTTATAACTTGTGTCAGTGGGTTACCTTTGTGGATTACAGGTGCTTGAGCAAGAGCCTGGATTAACTGTGTGGTGGAGGCATGCTTATCAACTCCCAAAAAGGAACAATCCTTCCTTCTTACTAACAGAAGTAGTGTGGCCTTTCAGGATCCATGTGGGTTTTTTGTTGCCTGTACATCTTGTCATTTACTGCAAAGGATTGTGGTGAGTTTGAGGTGAGATTTACTGAACTAATTTAGAGAGACACTAGATATCCATGAGATAACAATTTTAGTATGTACCCAGGTAGTCTGGATTTGAACTTGAAACCTACAAAAGAAAATTTGGTTGTATTTTCTCTTTTAAGAGCTAATATTAGAATTTCAGGAGTGAGAGGCTTTTTTTAATTTGAAAGATAAATTTACTAATTCAGGGTTTGACCTTTCTGCTGTTTTTACCATCAAAATCTTTTACATGATGAACTTAAACAAATTCTAGTTGTTTGGTTTGGTGACTTTCTTCCTCAAAGTTATCATCAGTGTCCTAGCTGATTCTTAAGGGAACAACCCGAATGAAGCAAAATGCTACAACTCTACACACTAAAAAGACTAAAAATCAATCATTAATGCTAAATCTAAGTCAAAGAATAAATAGCTCTACTTTATAAGAATGCTTCCATAATCATTCATCATTTTCACACTGCTTTGCGCTCCAGTTGAAATTGAGCTGCATTCCAATTTTTAATCAAAAATAATTGGTACAGAAAAAGTGATACGGACTTAAGAAACATCCCTCTACATTGGATTGTGCACACTTTCTTTTTTTTCTCCCCTACAAAGAGAAAAATCTGTCTGTGCTCATGCTTTTATATCTACTACACAATAGTGTTACTGTTGATATGTACGTAGCCTTATAATATACGGGATGTATATGTGGAAAGTTTTCCGGTAGGGTCTGATTTATAAAGGTGGCTTGATATTAATTCCTGTACCTTGGACATCTCTGGCATAACCAGGAGTTTATATGAGCACACTGCACTCGATGTTCTTATCCATAGGTCAGTAGGAATGCAGGATCAGCAGGCAGCATCTGGGCTACTGAACCCTTCCTGCCTTGCTGTGGCAGACAACCACATCGTTGTTCAGAATACTAGCTGTACTGATACTAGTTGTACAGATACTAGTTCAGAAACATCCATAAATCATCCTGCAACACCAGGTATCATAATTCTCAACACCTAAGAGAAATTCAGAATTGTAGTAAGAAATCTACAAGCTGCACCTGTACCGTGTCACATGCAGAAAGCAGGAGTGGAGGATATTTCTAGTCTTCCAGGTCTGTGCACTAGCAAAATATTTATAAAATTAACTTCTGTGTGATCCCAAGAAGCTGATCATGCTCTGAATTACTGTTAGGACAAATAAAACCCCTCTGATCCCTGCTAATCTGACTTGGAGAACAGATGTCCTCCTGATCCTAAATCGGATGAATAGCTTAATCCTTTGTGTGTGAGCAGGACACCATTCATCCGAGAATTTTGCATCACTAGAAACACAGCTGTAGTCTGTTTACATCCTGGTTTTTGTGTCATCCAACTTCTAGAAGCAAATGATAGACTAAGGAAGGAAGGAAAAGAATATTCCTTTCTGGTCCGCACAAGTTAGAGTCTTGAACCATCCCGAAGTGTGGTGCACACACCCAGAAATCCCGTTGGCTCTCAAAACTCTTTGCATATGCTCGAGGACTGGATTCCGTAGAGACTGCACTGCAGAATTAATTTTTTGGGTTTAGGAGTTCTCTTAGTTTAATTTACGGTCCTTTCTGTAACTTGGTCTTGCTTCCCACATTTCTTACTCCCATGATCACATTTACAAGGCTTTTCCAGAATTTATTCTTGAATAAATAAAACTTCCACTTTCTAGTCCAGATTGGTTTATGACCAATTTATTGCAGCAGATGAATCTGCCAGAACAAATTCTGAGAACTTTTGAGCTGAGATGCTAGGAGACCAAAATGGATCTTTTTCCATAAGTACTTCCATCCAAGCTAAATTATTAGTTCAAATATGTAAAATTTAACAAATATTAAGGTCACTGTAATATCAAAACACCTGAAATTTTGAGTAGGAAGATTTGAACTGCAAAGCAAAAGAGAGGGCTTGTGGGTCTAGCATACTTGTTCTTCAGCTCTTACTGAGTGCTGAGTTTCACTAGACCCTTTCACCTCGTTGTATTTACCTCAGTGTCTTGTCATGACTATTTTATATGATATCCTTAGACAATATCATCTGGTAAATGCACTTACATCCCCTTCAACTGTTTTTAACAATTTTTAATGTATTTATTAGTATTTCTCACTGTTGTAATAGCTCTTTTTGACCCTGAAATTGTCCACTCATTTTGATTAAACCCATGAGTCTAGAGAATCTGGCAATTTAATTCTTTTAAATGCAGCTTTATTGCCAAACAGGGTTTCCCTGCAACCCTCACAGCTGTTGTTTTTAGTGGAAGCAGTTTTGGATCTCGTACCATAAACTGCATTCAGGTACTTTTCTTTAATGGACAAGGCATTTAACAGTAATTGAAATGAACTAATTTAAATGACCAGCTAGTGAAAAACAAACATGAACTAAACCAGGTCTAAATAAAAACACATTCTTTGTTGTAACTGCTCTTTCAAAAAAAGAACTAATAGTTGATCAAAGCCTGCTGTATGAAAACATATAAACTGTACAGATCTACACAATCTGTAATTGCCACACTTGAAAAGAGAGTCTTCTGTAATTTGGAATTTTTATTTTCTTTTCTCACACAGGATAAATATTATAACTCATGATCCAAATCCTTTACGTTTTCTGTAGAATACTTGAAGTGAAACAATGCATCTTTTACGACTAAAAACAGAATAAATGGGCCCCTGAAGGATTTATTTTAAGTCAGATGCATTTGTCATTCTATATTGATAATCTTTGCACTTCATTATCATATTCAACTCACCATTTATATGCAGATGACACAATCATTTATGGTAATAGATTATACTAGAAGAAAGCTTAATATTATCTTCAAGCTGATTTAAATGAGCTTTAAGATCATCTGGCACAATCTAAATTACTATTAAATATTAATGAAACAAAGATCATATTATTTGGCTCAAAACAGAAGTTGGGTAAACTGAACAACTGGCAATCAATGCGACCTTGGAGACAGTTAGCAAATGTCAATGGTGAAGAATATGGATACATCATTTTTCATCGTATGACTAAACTATTGATTAGAAGCTGTGAAGGTTTGAAAGAAAGCCAAGAACTTTATTTGGGCTCAGAAAATTTGTTGACTTAAGGGAAAAGAAAAGATTTGTTTTCTTGCATTTTCAGTTTGTATTATGTACTTTGGGTTTTACTGATTGCTGCATAATGTTGTTAGGAAAGATAAAGCATTTTTAACTTGGTTATCTAGGCAATTTTGCTGTGAATTATACATTTCATAAAAATCACTGTCTGTCATTTTAGCAACAATTGGAAAAAAAGGAAACTCAACATTTCATTGGTATGTTATCCTACTTTCTCCTCCCTCCTGTCCTCTATCTTCAGATAAGTTACAATCTTCAGTCTTCCACATTTTCTGAAATAGAAAAATTAATAAGAAAACTAATATCTCTACTTCTTCATCTGGAACCATAAAGCTGTGAATTTGTTAAAGCAAGTCAGGAGGCTCAGGTAGATGCTTTATTTGTATTTGTTTATTTTTACGTAGGTCTGATCCTGTGATGACTTGAGTGTGCTCTAGCAGACGCAGATGAATTCATTGGCAGTTTATGTCAATTCTCAAGATGACAGATAAGGTCTTTGTACTTTCCAGGAGGTGTTCTCATTCTTAGAGACTCAAATTGATAATTCCACAGTAAAAAGTGAAAAAATACAAGCCTTGTATTGTTCAGAGTATTAAAAATGCAGAGGATCTCCTGCATTTAAGCATTGGCAATCCACCTCCTTTTTTGTGTAGCAAGATGTGTCACACTAATACATCCATTGGCCCAGAAATGCCAGCTCTTTTGACATTAAAATGAATCCCATGGTAAGAGATATTGTTAGTTGTTAACCTCTTTCTGTATTAGGCATAATCAAGATCAATGTAGATATGTTTTCTGTTCAGGGCATCAACTCTTTTCTCTTAGTATTTTGCTGGGCTGTACTGAATCAAGCTGGGCATGGTTTCCTTTGAGCATTTGCATTTAGGATAGGAGTCACACGTTTTTTGGACCCTCATCTGGATCTTCACTACTTTCTTGATAAAGAGCTTTCACATAGTGTCAGGAGATGGAGACCTACTCTGACATCAGTAAAATACTGGGGGAAAGAGGAGAATGCAGACATTTGGTTTATATACTTGGGAGTGAGGCAGCTTCAGAGAGGGAGAGCAGCTGGGGAACTGGCCAGGTCATAAAGCTGAGTTAGAAAGGACAGCGAGGGCTAGGATGGTTTGATGGGTCTGGGAAATACATTGTGGGAAAATTCGAGTAAGTAGGAGGTAGAAGAGTCTAGATGAGCGGAAGGGTAGGTACCCTCTGGAAGCACAGGAGTAATGGGTAAAAAGGAAAAAAGAGGAAGAAAAAGCAGTGACATAGAAGATTAGTGTTGGAGAAAACGAGGCATGCATAAGATACCGGTTCTTAACAAGATTACCAGAAACTCAGGTCTAAAGAAAGGATTTATTCAGTGATGAATTGGGATGGTGAATGTCAAATAGGACAGTCTAATGTCCAGTTCATTATTTTACCTGGTCTGGGCAGGAGCTGATGAAGTTACAGATGAAAGAAAGAACAGGGGAGAGGGAAGAGTTTGTATCTTCCCTCCTGCAGACTTTTGAGAAGAGTTGCTGGAACCTTTGTCAGAGCAATTGCAGGAGATTTGTGTTTTATTTATCTATTTAAAGATATTTTCTAATTCAAAGTTAGTATGTCACATGATTCAAGTACAGATATCTTCCCTAGAAGGTAATCAGGCAGACTTCTCTCAAAATAATCAGTAAATTGTTTTTAGAACTAGCCTTAAAATGAATTTAAAAAACTAATTAATCAGATTCATTATTCGAATTTTTTGATTAGGTAACACACTTTTCCTAGTCCATCTAGGTGTGTCCTGGCAAGACACTTGAATCAATTTTCTTGTCCCTTTGTACTGCCAACTCTCTTTGAAAGAATACGAGAATCCCAAAAAGGAGTTATGCTCTGAAAGTCACTGAAAATCTTGTTCCACACTGTAATCACATCAGGAGAAGGCTCTTTTAAGCTCGTGTGTGTTACCTAGTGATAATATAAGGTTCCTAGTGAATACAGATATTCTTCAGTGTGATTAATGTTTCCATTACCCCCTTGCTCTGTAGGCAAGAACCACTCCACGTTGCAGCCATGGGTGCTTAGGAGTGCTGCTGTGAATTTGGTAACGAATGAGCTCTGATTTTTATTGCTTGGGTTTGCCTTCACCATTGCTGCCAGATGGGCATGGTTCTTTCCACCGCAGAGTGATGGCACTGCATTGCAGGCCTGGGCTTGTTCTGCATTCCCAGAGATACCTTTCCTTCGGCATGTGAACCAAAGCCCCTTCTGTGGGCAGGTTTTCTGTCTGGCCCCTCTCTGAGGACAGAAGAACACCTTTTTTTTCACTGAGAGGACTCTTCCCCTCCTGAGTCTCTGTTTTTAATAAAATGTTCCCTCCACCTCCCAGCAAAGTTGAGGTCAACCTACATTTTTTTTCTAGTCTGTGAAACCTTCCTCCATTATAGTCCAGTTAGAAGTCCGTTGGTCTAATAGCCAGTCAGCTGTGCTGTCTTAGGCCACTTTTACTCCAGTTTCACTTGTACTGGCCTTTCCATTATCTGAACTTCCCTACATCCATGTATTGCTATCTATATTCCAAACTTTCCTACTTTTAATAATATATATATATATTTGATTTCCACTTTCATAGTTCTTCCCCAAATGTTCCGCTTGATTTCCTCACTGGAAGTCCTATGTCCAAGGCTTATTAAAGCATCTACTTACTATTTGCCTTCAGGGCTGTTGCCATAACCAGTCCTTGAACCAGAAAGAAGCACCCCTCCCTGCGTAGCCCAGCTCCTTACGGAGCGGTTGTACGTCCTCCTTGCTGCGTAACTGAGAAGCCTCAGCTTCATCAGAAGGGGCAGCCCATGTCTGACTAGACAGAGCAAAACCAGCAGTCTGCACCTCGGAACTCAGCCTGGCTCAGCGCTGTGTAGGAGAAGGAGATAGTCCGTCTTCTGCCAGCCTCTTGGCCTTTCTGTTCTGGACTCTTAGAGTATTTACTCATGTTAAATGCTTCACATGAATCTAGAAATCAAAGGAACTTTTGAGGGAGAGGGGAAGATGGAGAGTGACCGGGCATCTGGATAGAGTTTTGCTGGGGCTCACTAGTCTACTCAAGCTATACATTTTGCCAGTGCCCTAATGCTGCTTTCAGTCCTTTCTTATGGAGAAAATGGAAACCTTTTCAAACTGAGATGCTTAAAATAGGCTTCTAAATCGATGCTTAAGCGTATAAATAGAAGCAGTTTGATATTCAGCAATGCTGAGTGCTCTGGTGATGCCAGTAAGTAAGAAAATGCTTTGTGTACAGAAGTGCATTATTAGAAAATGTGGAGGTTCAAGAATTGCTGTTTAGAGACCATGAGTTACAATCAGAGTAATCTTTTTTTTGGGTCAGCTGGGCTTGACTCATCTCTGGCCTCCATCTTTCGTGTTTTTTATTCATGATATTATTTAAAAGTAGTGTCTGTTGCTATTGGATATTTATGTCTACTAATTGAATCTAATTTTATCATGGGATTAAAGTGAGAAAGTGAAGGTCTTTGCAAATTTCTTAGTATCACACGGTCTGTTGTGTGCTTTGTAGAGATGAAATATCTGCTGCTGTACCACATGGATCCTGTGGTTGTCTCCAGCTCTCACAGAAATTGGGATGTACAGGGTTCCTAATTTTTACAGTAGAAGAACCTGCAATCCTTTCTAAGGGAATGCAAGAGTGCAACAGAAATGTAGGTGAAGTTATTGCAACCTTAGCCTGCACATACCAATATCTGCATCCAGAAGAACCTTTTGTTTGTTTGTTTTTACTTTTCTCACATGGATTCTGAGCAAACTTCACAGTAGAGCAGTTGTCTTCCCTGATTTTCTTCTATCTCCTCCCTGTCATCTCTGTGAAGATTTTCTGTAGAAATTTTATGAAATGTGCAAGCTGCTGTGCGGAACCCTGTATTTTTACAGGTACACTCCATGCAATAATATGGATGATGAAGGGATGAGGATGCCAGATCTGTGTACTAATGAATGCTTCAGGTGTACCTGGTGTTATAGGAGTTATTGACATATATGTCTGAGTACAGGTTTTGACCCCAAAGCTTAGTCACTGAAATGGATTTTTGAGGTGTCTGGGAATGCTATAAAATGACTACTTTTTTTGTTTTTTAAAGTCAATGCCACTGAAATTGTATCTATGAAATGCAGTAGAAAAATCAAACCACTCAAGAGGACTCTTTGCCCTGTCTGTGTGAAAAGATAACATAGTAAAATGGATATATTCTGTAACAGCAATTAAAAATATTATGGGGTTTTTTTGTTTCCTATGGAAAATGAAAACAACCTGAGGTTGGTATTGGCAAGGATAAATCCTAAGTTGTTTCCCTCTGAAATTTGTGTTTGGCTCTTATTAATATCTCTTTTAGGATATGAAGACTATTTCCACTTGGTTTTAATTTCTTCATGGAACAGATTATTTTATACTAAAGCCTTCACACTCATATGCAATTGAATCCATGAAGTTATTTGTATTAGTATGGCCTGAAGATTAGAGCCTTAAACCAGAATAGAATCAAATTAATTGCAGTTTAAAAAATTATGATATTCATATACTTAGCATATTCTTTAATAGAAAAATATTTCATACTTTTCCTATTAATACAAAACTTCAGTTAGATATCAATCAGCTGGCTCATACTCAGGACTCGAGGTTATTCTCTAGGTAAAGATTCACATCAAATACAATGTCACAAGAATTTAATTTCTCTATCACATATTGTAAGCTGTAAATATATTCAAATCCATCTAACATTAGAAATAACAGATAACAGTTCTCTCACATTTCCTTCATGGGTTTAAAAATGTTCTTACATTGTAGAATTCTGGCAGTATTTTGTGTTTGGAAGGGCATGGGTTGTTTGTTTATTAAATGTTTAATGGTGGGTTGAAGATAACTTTTCAGTGTTCATAAAATTTGAAAAAGTGACAAGGAAATAGCCTTGAAAGTTCACAGGAGGCTATAAAGAAGATATAAAGAATGTAAAATGTTATAATAAGATTTATAGTCATTTGCTGAAAGCATTTAAATATATTGACCCATATATTAGTGTGGGCCTTTTATTATTAAGTAAATACATTCTTAATTTTAGTTGCTTCTTTTCTGTAAGAGAGATTTCATAAACTTGAGCTAATAATTATTAACTTTGAAACCTTACATATCATGGGCAGTTGTGATTAACTTAAATTTAGGTGAAAGAAATGTAAAGCATCTGTGATTCAAACAGGGATGTAAAAGAGATGATACTGATTATATCAGTGGGTATAGGACTAAGGCATTTTTTGTGAGTGATGCCACACAGATTGCAGGGCAGGATCACTGGGAACCCAAACCAAATATTTGCATCACCAAGCTCAGCAGGAATTGGCCAGCAGACCTATGGCCTCTATAAAGAGACAATTTGAAAAACAGAAAAGGGACAACCATTGGAGGAGTGGTCAGATAGAGAAGTCCAGACCTCTGAACTTTGCTCTTGGCTCCTTACATAATATTGAATGTCTCAGTGCTTCTCATTTCCATTTATGAAATGAGACTAATTTTTTTTTTTTTCAAACACTTTGAGATCCAAAAATTGCTCGATATTAATAAATTGTTTGCAAGCCAAGCTCTGGCGCGTCCCCTTTGTACTTCTGGCATAGGAGTCCCTCTGGCAAGGACACGAGGTTGGGGCGACCCGATGTATTGTGGAAGTACTGAGGGAGCTCAGGGCTGCTGTACAGCTGAAACGTGTCCACCAGCACAGACCTTTAGTGCAGAGCAGCCCTGAGACAGCTGCGGGCAGCAGCGAGGGCCTTCAACACCCCGGAGCAGGGTCATCTGTGTGTCCCACCACGGCTATGGGCACCCTGCCTGCCTGCTCTACTCAGGAAAAGGCACCTGCCCAGGCTAAGGGGTTGGAGAAGATGAAAGGTGAGAAATGTGGCCATTAAATGAAGGTGAGATGCCAGCGACTGCCCAGGGAGACCCTTTTGGAAAAAGCCATGCTGCATGCAGAGTGTGTTTGTAACAGACTGGGCTGCATCCGCACTGGGAAAGTAAATGCCTGTTCCCCCACTAGAACTTCCTGCTCCATTTGAGAAGCCTTACATAACGCCAGTGGCCAGAGATGCTGAATGGCTCCCCAAAGTTGGGATTTGCGTTTTAAATCTCATGGCTCCTAGGTGATATGTTAAGCTCTTTCTTGTCTGGTGATTTCTTAACCTTTTTTGGGCCCTTCTCAGCTACTTCTTGCATATCACCTCTTAAAACCCAGTGAGACTCTCGAGGGCCTTACATTCCACTGTACCTTGAGAAAAAGTGTGCAGAGATCATGGCAGCAGGTAGTATTTCTCTTCATGTGGTCCTCTCCCCACCCCCTACTCTTTCATGCTTCTGTGCTGCTTGGACTATGGCTGCTGTTGAGTTTGAGCTCTCCTTTCTGTTTCAGCATTGCTCAGTGGAGGCAGAGCAATTCAAGGAGCCACGATTGCAGAACCTCTGATAAAAGGCGTTATGGAAATGCAAAAGCTGGTACTGTTAATGTACTTAATATTAGTACTGTTCAAAGTCTCACATTGATAAATTAGTTGACTTAAATTTTTCTTTCTCTTTTCCATAAAAATAAGACCTCTCTGTATAGTAGAAATATTGATTAAATTGAAAGTTAAATTGCTTTTATTGGATAGCTTCATTTTCTAATTCAAAACCTTAAATAGTGACATTAGGATCATTCTACAATAATAGGCCAATATGATGTCAAAGGGAATATTACTTTTCCTGACTGTTGTTTAGTAGTGAAGAAAAACAACAAGAACTTGTTTACATGCAAATGTCATCTGTATAAAAAGCAGGAAAATGCTCTAAAGAGAAGATATTATTACAAAGGCAGAATTTTCCGGAGGCAGGAAAAACAGAGGAAGCATTTCACAATCATCAGGAGTCTCTCCATAAGTCTGTACCATCAGGCATGCTGTGTGGTTGGCATGTATACTGGTCTAAAAAAAGCCTGAGACCCTCAGCCTGGAGACTGAGAAGAAGGGGAAATGTAAGCAATGTGTCAAAGAATTTGCCGTCTGTGCTGAGCAGAAACCAGATGTTTTTGTTAGTAATTATTATTATGATAATTCATTTAAGGAGGAATAAAATAGGGCATGATTGTTTACTGCAGCATGTTTTCCCCAGACAGTCTAGGAAATGAGAAAAAAAATCTCAGAGGTTTTACTCCTGGTTAAATGAATAATTTTTTCATTTAACCAGGAATAAATATGACAACAAAGATAGTTTTCGTACATATTGCCCAGTAGCTGTGAATAGACATCAGACACTTTTTTATTTGACAAAGTCACTAGAGGCTGTTGAGGAATGTTAGGGAAGGTCACTTTGAAATTTTCTTTTTTTTTTTACACATTTTACCTCCTGCTGAAATGGCAGCTGAACAGTGGAATAGCTGAAATACTGGCAAAAGATTAGGTAAGTCTAGGTGGTTATTTTAGATGAAAATCATCTATTGGGAAGGGATAGTGCAGTGTGAGCCAGGCTTCTGTAGGTTTCTGCGGGATATCCATTGGATTTTGCCCTAGCATCTCTTACAAAAGTTGATTTGATATGTGTACAAAAGTTTAAAATTATTAAATCCTTCTCAGTTCTTGATGTTTGATTAGGAACTCTTAGTAAGCAGAAGGTGATTTTTTTTCCTACTGCTTGCTGCCACAGCATATGAGTAGCTATCAGTGGTTTTTTTTAATATGGATTAGAGAGTAGTGTCAAGCAAGTGCTCAGCAAGTATAAATCGTGTTGATCTATTTAGTCTGAGAAGAGAGAGAATGGTTTTCAGCTGCTATCCTTTCTGCAAGCATTAAGTTGGAAGCTTTGAGCGAGTTAAATAAGTCCTATAGAAAAATTAAAATCTAAACAGAGTCTGGAGGAATTTAATTGAGCAAGTGCATTACTGGGAGTCTCTCTGACGGTGAGGGTTAATTTATCACACCAAATCCAATCACTTTATAAAAAACCAGCGTGGGTTTCATTTACTTTGATGAGGTTTATTGCAAGATTCTAGAAAATCAATTTTACTGTGAGCCATATTAAACCCAGGGGAATAGAAACACTATATGTACTACACATAACTTCTTGTTATTGCTTACTGGATCACTGGGGAAATTATATGTTTACCATGAAGAAGGGCTATGGCTACGTTCATTGTCTTGGGTGACTCCCAGCCTGCTCATCACAGTGAAATAAAACAAAATGGTAGAGTTCAGAATCAGCAAGGCTTGTCTTCGTATAGCCTGAGGTATGGAAACGCTCAGCAATGGTGACGTGATTTTCCAAAGGACTTGAAATAACTGTTCCGCGCTGTCGTTCTCTGCTCGCGCAAACAGGCGGTAAATGCAGGCAATGCAGAGGCTGCTGCTGCTGGGCTGACCCGAACTAATTCCTGCTCCCAGAGCTTCTTGAGGTACAAAGGCAGCACTGACAAGCAGTTACTTGGAAATGGTCAAGTTTAATCTGCTGGTTAGGGACCATGAAGAAAACTTTAAGGAATTTCTATTGTGTGTTTACTCTTTCCGTCTTCCCTTCCTATCTGATTTACATACTTGTTGAATTTTGCATTAATTAAAAATGGTAGCAAAGTAATTTTGCATGAAAAGAGTATGTTCCTTCTGGCAATAGCAGGGCAGAAGCTCATTTGGGGTTGCACTCAATAGATGGTTTCCTGCTTCACATTTTTTTACACACCAGTAAAGTTAAAACAGGTTTCAATTATTGATTTTTTTTTTTCTCCTCATCTGGCCTCAGAGCTTATGACTTGCTAGTTACATTGAAACTGGTATAGTGGACAGAAATAGTGTTCTTTATGCAAGGAAACTTAGATGTCAAATAAAAGACAGAAGTCATTTCCCATACAAAAAGGCATCAGAATTCAACAAAGTGTCTTTCAAAAGTGTAGCCTGTTCCATGAGGATTTTAATCCTTTCTTTTCCCCAGTGTTGGGCTCTGTTGTGCTGTGACAGGGAAGAGCAGCTCTCGGTGGCTGATCAGTGGCTAAAATGAAAGAGCAGAGCAATATATCCATCAATCTGTCTGTTTCCATACGTATTTTTCCATGTGAGTTTCAAAAGACCTAAGATGGGATAGCTGAGAAGGTCTACATGTAGTTAAATGTTCTGTTTGATCTATTTTTTTAGAGAAATGGAGAGCCTAGCTCCCTTATTAACTTTTGAGACTTCTTCCTTAAGATGTAATTCATGTTACTGTTTATAGTTTTATTTCCACATTATATTTGGTATTGTCCTGACCCAAAAGCTCTTGATTAGGCCAAACTCCCAGGGAAATGTGCTTGGAGTAAGAGAGGAAAGAAGAGAAATGTACCTGTTATTTAAAAGTATAAAGTTATGATTTATAGATGGTTGTAAAACTATTGTAACAATGGAAAATCAGTCTCCCAAAATATTTATCTTAAAAGTCCCTCTAATAACTTTCTATCTAGATGTGTTTACTTAGGTGTTTCCGAGGGAGTGCATATGTGTATGTTGAAATAGCAATTAACAGACTGATTCACAGCAATGTTGTCAGTAATCTTTTTGACTCTGTGTATGGAAAAAGTTATACTTTTTAATTAACTATTTCAAATAATTAATTTTTGGAACGCAGAACACACAAATTCAGTAAAAGAAAATTTAATATGGACCGTCATTACCTTGTTGCCACTCTTTCCCTTCCCTGTCTGTTGTATTTTTAAGTGTGAGCTCCGGAAGCGCAGGCCAGTTGGTTTTATTATGCAACTGAGTAAAAATGTGAAAACAAACAAGAGTGATTAAAGAGGAAGGAGCACATGCTCTTATTTTGTGGTGTTCTTTTGGATCTAGTCACTGGGACTTCAGTTCAGAGCCACCGTCAGAATGAAGGCGTGGATTTGTCATGGGCACCCCTGCATTTGCGCTTGATTTCACAAATCCAGGGTAAGGTGTGTGGCTTGTGTTCCAAATTGCAGAGTTCTGTTTGCATTAGATTTAGCTCAAAGGGAAATCAGGCTGAAATACCAATAGCTTTGAATACCCTCTCCGCAACATCGCTCAGGTTCTTCATAGCTGTGTTTGTTCTCTGTATACAGAGCATTTGAGCAAAGAGGAAGTAGCCTAGAGCTGGTGAACACAGAAGATCCCTTCTGAATCTGGAGTTTGTCTGTGCTCAGCTCAGATACATTTCTGAGAGTGCAGCGTGTGGCTAGGGGGAAGTTTGTCTTCAGCAAATGAACAGAAGCTTGAGAATCTGACACCAAACACATTAAAGATGTTTTGGTACTGATATCCAGACACACTTGTTTATTTGTAATATCTGAAGACTAGTTTGTGTGCATGTGAATGTTTTCATACACCACACACAAGAGAATACTAAGAAATCTTTAGTTTTGGTCAAATATTTTGTTCTTTCCTGCATCCTTTTCTTTGTGTCTGTGCACCAAGGAACTAAATCATGCTTCAGTAGCTAAACAAATTATGCAAAATTATACACCATGAATATTTTATACTCCAGAACCCTGAAGCAAGGACTTTGAATGGCTTTATGTCTGCATCAACCTATGTCATACCCAGATGAATTCCACAACTGATAAGTCTCCTTCTTCCTAAAACTTTACTCAGGTCTTTATTTTATTATTTTTCTTTGCATTTGTCAGTGATTATTAATAGGAATGTCTCAAGGGTTTTATAGTATGTAAGAAAATAGAAGTTACTGCCATCGGCCTTCTTTCTACTACTGCATGAGGCTGGGAAGTTATTCCCCTTATAATTCTGAATTTATTTAAAATTTCGCATAGAGCAAGTAGTGTGACAAAAACAAGATTAAGTATAAAAAAACTAGCTAAAACCATACTTGATCTGATGCATCATGAACTGCACCAGCACTACTCTGATATATCTTTTTAAAATTTTTTTTGGTACACGGAAGTATATTTCCTTAGAAATAGATTACTTCTTTTTCAGTAAAACTTTAATTGCAAAACCATGTAGTTTTTTTTTAGGGCAGACAGCAGGTATTGTGCACTGGAAAATGAGAGCAGTTTATAGAAAATATTTTAAATTTTTCATTATTTAACCAGTGTTAGTGATCTCATCCTGTTTTCATCTAGCACTAAAGAGCTGGCATGTTGAGATCACATGCATCTGCCCCTGAAGTGGATGGCAAAACAGAAATCTTGTAATTATAACGTAACAAGGATTCTTTGGCACTGCTTGCTGGTTCCTGGGATGCAGAGCCTCTGAGTTAATGCCATAATTTTGACTACAAGTGGCACCGAAACAGGCAGGGTAGGTACATTTCAGTGTGGTCATTAATCTTCGAGGTGTTCCAATAACTAAATGTCATGGGCAGATGTTGAGTGGGTTTGTAATTTTGGGGGATAAAGTGTGTTATTTACTATTCATTTAATACCACTAATTTTCAGGAGCTATGACTCGTATAAAGTCTCTACTAACTCATCCAAAGAATCTCCTCTCACTCTTGGGCATAGGTTTTGGGATAGTCTACCTGTTTTCTGTCCATTTCATCCATTCCGTGCATTTTGTTTATGCCAACATTGTTCAAGATGAAGTGAAATTTTTCAGCTAAAATAAAAACATTCACTGCCACAGGTAATGCTAACAACCTATTAAAACATATTTGGGTTTATGTCATGCCTACAGCTTAAATATTTTAGTATTGATTTATTTGTCCTCTTTTACAGTTAAAATTGAATGTGCCAATACAGACAAGACAGTTGATGAGAAAGGTGCCTGTTTTGAAAGATATTTGAGAATTTATTTGATTTAGGTGTGTACCAGAACACTTTCTTGAGCTGGAGCTGTAAAGTGCAGCTGTGTGCTGCGATATCTATGGCTTGTATCTGTTTATAGGGGTGTTCACTGCAGGGATGGTGCCAGTCAATTAGAGAACACTTCATGGCTGCACTGCTCCTCGATTTGCTCTCCTTATTTTGGCAGAATTTGCAAGGATTTTTGCTCAAGTGAGATGTCTATTATCGTTACTGTCTGCTGGCCATGATGGATAGCACTATTCCAAAATTAGTTAGCCAGTGTTACTAGGTAAACAATAAACAATGTATGTAAGTGTATCTTACTGCCTGACAGGTTGTGTACCTGTATCAGTATAGCTTGTAGAAAGGAGGAAGAGCATACTTCGTTTTCATCCTACAAAACTAATCTAAGTTTATAACGAAGCGTGCAGCTGAACAGTAGTCTCTAAAAATGGTCTTATCGTACATCTTTCTTTGTTCATTGTAGAGATGTTTTGGCTTAAGTTTGGCTATTCGGTGTTTCAGTGAAACATAAAAATTAGAATTTGTATTGTTCATTATTTTTACAGCTCGGTGGAAAGTGCAAATAACATTCATAAAATGCTGATCGCCAGATAAAATTGTAAAATATTATTGATGAATTAACCTGAGATACAGATCAGATTAATACAATGTTTTCATTTTACTACAGAATGTGAGTATAGGCTGAGAAAGCACAGTGCTAATATTACAATTTCCTGATGATTTTAGAATATTTTACTTTTCAAAATGGTTTTTACACTGAAATATGAAATGGTCACTAATGTTGTAACTGACCCCATATACAGGATACAAGATTAGAGAAATATTAACTCTAGATTCATACAAAGTAAAAATCCTGATAAAGAAAAGTACTATTTAAATAATTTCAGAGATGGGACCTTTTTGGAGACAGAAATGAAACACAGTGTTTTTAAGACAGAATCTCTGACCTAGCCTGGATTTAAAAATGTGTAAGTATAGTGCGTATTTTTTATTTAAGTGAAAAATATTGAATATTTATCTGCTTCCTCAGAAAGGAAAATTGCAATGCTCTGTCCACACATACTTCCTAATGCATTATTTCATTTTTATATTAAATAAATCTTTCAGAGGAGGAAAAAATGTACACAACTTTATTCAGAAGAATTTTACAACAGAAAAGTGAGACTTTAACAGCTTTTAATAAAATAGTACACATATTGTTTGGTTTTTTGGTGGGCTTTTTTAGTAACATTTAAGTGTGAGCCAGTTGGAAGAGCACACACAGCTGCAGGAGAATAATGCAAATTTTGACATTTGAGGTTCAATAAATTGAAGCTTTGTTAACTTTAAACCAAAACTCTAGTATTTTGTTGCAAGCAAGCAGTGGAATTAAGACTATGCACTGAGTCCTAAAGTGAACCAAGTCAGGAGATATTTGGTTTTGCTGAAGCCTGAGCATTTAAGTTAACAGACAGTTATTTTAATCTTCTTCTGAGGAGAGCCAGTGCTCCTACATTTTTCAAACCCTTTGCTTCCTTCTGTCTTCCCCACACTATGTATTTGATATGTTTGGCCTGAGATATTCAGAGGCATATAAAACAAATGGAAGCCCAACTCCCATTGGAATCCAGTGGAAGTTCAGTATCTTCTTCCTTTGAAAATTCCAGCCTTACATGACCACAGGGGGGGTTGTTTGTTTGTTTGGTTGGGTTTTTTTAAAATCTTTGGCAGTGTTATTGATTGTAACATAAAAACTTTAAGAAGTACACAATCAGGAAGTGTAACTGAGATGAGGAAGAGCTTGGATATTTGAAGGAGGATGATTAAATAATCTGAATTAGGCTGTGAAATATATTCGGGTTGTGGGAAGACAAAATTTGGCAATAACAAGTTGGCATAACAGAGTAGTCTGAAGCTTTATTCTGACTTCTGTGACTGAACTTCATACCAGTGGGGGCAAAAATCTTGACAAATGCCTGTGAGGATGAGGGAGGAATGAATACCTGCTCAAGGAAGAGGATTTCAGGTTGTCACTGTCACTCACCTTTTTGACCTCACATGAGAACAGGTGGGAAGATAGAAAGAAAGATTATAATCTAGATGGATTTATTCACAACTATAACATAGAGGTTCTTAAGAGAGAAACTTGCTAAGATATGCTCGTGCTACAATTCTTCTATGTATTTTAAGGGAACCGAACATCTAATAAAGTCCTTTTGGATGTAGACCATTGGAACTTGGGTTCACTGAGAAGTTAGTAAGTTCAAACCAAAATCAATGTATTCACTGATATTTATGCGTTAATTATGTGTTCAGGGTACTCAAGCGCTCAAGTAGTTATTCCAAGCTTCTTTCTTATTTTTCTTGAGATAGCAGGATGGGTTTATTTTTAGACTATATTCTCCATGCCAACTGAAATTTAAATGGCTTCAGACCACCCTTGCATCAAAATAAAAATTTATGTATATGTATGTATGATGTATGTTAGATCTTTTCTTGTCTTTTGAGGCGCTAATGTTTGGTTCTTGGAAATACATTTTCTAGCTCTAGGGACAGCATTTGTGTAAGGAATTTGTTTGAGATTTACTACTGGTACCACCTAACACTGATTCAGCATTTAAAACTGGCCACCTTCAACATTTCAAGTTTAATATTCTTTTTATATGAGGTTTTTATTTGTAGCGAGAAATGAAAAAAAAATTAGTTACAGATGTGGAATGCTGAGAAAGGTTTCCTCTTTTACCTTTTTCTTCAGAAGCTCTAAGAGATTGTTGAAGAGAGTGTGAGGAATCATAGCAGAGCTGAAGGCTCCCCTTGGTCAGGCAGACCTCCTATTAGGAAGTTGCTAACTCATGTGGTACACTTGGGATAACTAAATTCCAGCACCTAGATGTGTGGAATTGCAGGAAGTATCTGATTTCCAGTCTTTAAAGATGGAGCAACTCATAGAAATCTCTAGAACTGTGACTCCCCTTAGGTCATCTATTCCCTAGAGCAGCTTGCTATAGGAAGAAAGGTCTGAGCTAAAACTCCTAGTGAAGAGACCACAGGATAAAGTGCCTTCAGGTCATCTTAGAAAGCTTTCTGATTCTCCAGCATCCACAGAAATTCAGCTCTGCTACCAGGTTGAATATGTACTGATTTTCAGCGCAGGAGAGCTGGCAGGATTGGGGGTGGCTGATAAAGGATGTTTCAGAGCGATGAAGCACTTGTACTCTGGGAATTCTTTTAAATTTGGAATCCAGTAATAAGCTTACTATAGTGAGGCTTTGCTGTCCCTTACACGACATGTTGAAGAACGAGGTGTGTCCAGAAAGGTAGAAGCACTTAATTTAATTTGCTAATGTGTACATCTATTTGTAAATGGCAAAAGAATTTTGCCTTTGAGGCACAAAGCTTGTACAGAATGTAAATTAACTTTAAATTGAAATAATTCATGGTTCTGAGCAAAAATAACATAATGCTTGTTATAACCATGTTTATAAAATGCTAAACTTTAACACACAGCAATCAGCCAAAGCGATAAGGCAGTGTAAAAGACTGCACACTTAATAATTGTAAATGTTACATGAGTGCGAGTTGCTTGATTAAATTTATTAGAAATGTGTTACAAGCATTTTAAGAAATAAAGCATTTATCACAAAATGATGATTTCTTCACTTAAGCTCATTAGAAAATCACACATCAATTCATGCATAATTACAGGGGAATTTCTGCCACTCACTACAAATCATTACCACATTAACTAAAGTTGACTTAATTTATCTGTGATTTGGAAAAGGTGGTATCTAAATAGGAAAATTAGCTTATGCAGGGGATGAAACTATCAACATCTCCACAAAGGACCTAGCCTTCTCTTACTTGCTAGACAAATACGCACCTTTTAAGTCTTTTATATGTAAACCCCGTACTTTTGAATGAGCTCTAAAGCTTTTCTTTCCATGTCAGAATCCCATATTATGGATCCAGTGCCAGGTACTTAATGAATCGTTGATAGTCAAGGCACGTTTGCTTGCGCCAGACGTACTCATTGTTTTTAATGATCATTGCAGTTTGAGATTGAATTGAAAGGGTTTGGGGGAGGCTGGGAGATGGGAAAGGAACAAGTTTTGCAGTGCCGGCAAGCTGGTCCCCCAGCAGTTGCATTCTGCCAACACCCACAGCATTTGTGCTGCACTGTGTTTACATTCCCGCGGTGTTTACAGTGGGCACAGCTCTCCTGTGGCTGTTGAACCTTCTTTCTTTCCCAGACTTTGCATAGCTTTGAGGATGGTTGTAATTGACAGTGTCCGAGCTCATCATGTGGCTGGTCACCGGGTGATGCTTTTACACCTAGTTTGTATGATTTCTGTTTGCCAGTTCACAAGAACCCTTGTGAAGGAGTAACTTAGGCTCAGAATAATTACACTGCGTGCTCGTCTGTCCAGGAGGCATCTAGAAACGTAGTCTTTGAAACTCAGGACTGTACATTTAGAGAGAAATTGCTCTCTTAACTTTGCAGCCTTTCTTTATGTGATGCATGACTTAGTTTGAGCATTTCCCTATTCTGTATTCAAGTGCTGTATCATTCTTACTATTGGAAAGTATTTATGTCTCAGTTATTGAGTCTAATTAGAAGGGGGTTTTGTCTACTTTAATCTGGGACATTTCAGTCACATTGGCACCTTGCAGGGAACAATGAGCTGTGTATGGAGAGATGAAGGAAAGCAGATGAAGAACGGATCAGGGAAGTCAGATACTTTTGATATTGGCTTTGCTGTCAGAAATAATGTACCTGGAAATACACGCTCAGTTTTGTAGTGAAGTACTTATACTTTGTTTTCAGCAGCCCTCCTGAGGGGTCCTTTTGTGTCCTTTGTTTGGGGTCTTTTGTATAAGCTCGGGATCTGCAAGTTGAAAGTTATGCTCCTCCTTCCACATTAGTACCTCACATTTATAGACTGAAGCATTGTTTCCTGTTTCGTTCTGAATTTATCTCCCTGGCAACATATAAGCCACTTGGGATTCTTTAGCTACTAACTTTTTACTTCTTTCATGGGCTCAAAGAGAGTTCTAAGGGCTGTTATCTTCTGAGTAAGATGTAATGTTGAATCGTGCATTTTAAGTTCATTATGTTTGGTGGCTTTGGTGTATTTTCATGTTGTTTTTCACAGCCTTTACAAAGGTAGGATGTGAAGGTTGCATGAGTTGACTGTGCCAATAACATGGTTTGCAATTGCCAAAAAGGGTAGTCCTGCTCCCTCCTCCTTTCTGGTTCCTGTCTGACCCTATGCTGAGCCTACTTGGCATACTAAACTAACAGAGAAAGGTTCACTTTTTTCAAAAAAGAAAAAGATTTCTTACTGATGTTGCAAGTTGAAAAGTACCTTGAGAAGTCCACCTACAGTGCCTTTGAATTAATAGATTGGTTCAGGTGTCTTTAAAAAATGGATGTATATAGTCACAATGTCTCTTGAGTCTGTTTTAATTTTTTTTACTATTGTTCCTTTTTCTATTATTATAATTAATATTTTCATACAAGAATGATGATTGCCATTGAAATGGATGATTGTTAGAAAAATAAATTTGACAATCTGACAGCTAATGCCATTTTCAGTTTTAAGAACTGTAAGGTATCCATTTATAAATATATATAAAAATATATAGCAAAATTATTATATCTCAGTATCTCATTAATGCACACATTGTCTATCCATTCAAAAACGAAAGTTAGAGAAGGTCTTAATTTTTGCAGCTCTTACACTTTTAGAGAATTTTCTTTCTTTATTCTTGGAACAGTCCTTTGTAACTGAATTAGTCATTAGATATACTGAATGAATTGAGTTCTTAATCTTATTGTGCACAAAATTCATGCTAAATACAGAATTCATGTTTTAAGCTTTTACTGCTTCTGAATTTCAAGTTGGTTGTGATTAATCTTAAAGTGGGCACTGCACCCTAGGTAGGAGGCAGTATATTCAGTAAAGAATGCCAACTTTGCCAATTGTAAGACATTGTAATGATAGAAAAGGGAAAGTGGGGGAGAAATCCAAAACAACAATCTGAGCAGCCATTCTACTGCGGTGACAGCAGCAGTTTAGTACATTGTATCAAAATGAATGGGCTTTGCATAATTGATTTCAACATACTAGTAGCCTGAGGTCTAAGCTGCTCTAACCCAGAACTTATTAGCCATGCTACAAAGAAGGGAGAAAACTGCAATCTGCTACAGGGGCGGTAGAGAAAAGCATTGCTGCTAGAGTAAAAGCATTAAAAGTAGGACAGAGCTACTAAGAGCTACCCCTTTTGTATATTTATTGGGGTTATTCTGTTCATCTCATTCAAATATCGTAAAAAGCTATTTTAGAGTCTTTGTGCAATACCAAATACTGAGACTTAGAATCTTACTACTTAGTAGGTTTTATTACCTAATTTGAATGGCATGCCTGCACAAAGTGTAATAGCTGTGCTGTGAGATCTCTTGTAACTGGGAAGCATTTTGAATAAACTTAGCAAAACTAGAGATGCAAAAATAAGCAAGATGCTCTTTTGGGATCCACTTTACTTGCTTTTTGTTGCACATTCACACACAAATACTAGTTTTATTTAATAATGTTCTGCTCTGGTGTGAATCAACAAGTGTGTTTCCTGGAGCTTCCTAAAGAGAAGAGGATTATGTGCATTACAGAAGCACATATAACTATACTAGAGGATGTGAAAACACTAATAGTTGGATGTAAAATTACTGTGTGGAACAAATGAGAATATGTAATTTAATGTCCTGTTTCCTTGCTGCGTTTTGCAAATATGGTTCTGCATGTTGTCTGTTTTGCTTTGCCTCCTCTGGATAGGTTCTTGTGAGTATATGAAGAGTCTGGATTCATGCAACAGACTCCTGAGAACAGATGACTATATATTTGACAGGGGAAAAAATAGATTAACTTTTCTGACTAGAATCAAAGGTGGGTAGGTGAGGTGAAGGACTGAAAAACGAGATTTGAATGAACTAATGTGTTCGGTGTCAGGATTCCCGGGCTATTAGACTTCTTCTTGAGAAAACCATGACAAAGTTCTTCATTAGTGCTCGTTACGCTTCATCCAGCAATGTGAAATATTGACAGTGACTCCTTTAAACATGGGTATTCTGCATAGATCAGCATCAAGCACCTTAGTTATGCCCTTACTCATATAAGGAGCTAAATGGTATTAAGAAGAATATTGTACATTTCTCAGTAGTGTAGTGTTTATTCTGAGAGGATCCAGAGCTGTGATTGACTGAATGAGGTTCAGTACTCTATAATTAGGAGACTTTATAACCTATTTTTAAAAAGTTTGACTAAGGAAAGTTTGAATAAAGAGAATTCCATGTTACTGGAAATGTTTTATTCATTTATTTTTTTATTTGCACTACTTTCACAGATTCTTCATAACCCTCACAGAACTGTAGAGGTTGCTGAAATATCCTATATTGTTTGAACAGAAACTGCCTCAGAAAGATGATGAGGTAAATCTTTGGTAATTTTTGTTTGGTCTTAGGCTATTTAATCTCGTGACAGCCTTTACAACAGAAAGTTATGAACAGGTTCTTGTGACCCATTCTAATGGATGTATTGATCTATACAACCCCTTTTAAAGTATCTTTTCCTGTTCTGGTAAAGACATCAGTTTGTTTCAGAGATTGAATCATGATTTTTGAGATTTATGCTGACATTATTGAAGAAGAATAATACTGGCCAGGTTGTAACAGCTTTAACAATATTCCAGTGCTGTTCTTGAGAACGTCTGGCAGAGCCCATATGCAAAAATTGCATGGCAGTTCAGCTTTGCCTTGCACCACAGGTTTGACTGATAGTCAGTAGAAATCACCCTTAATATTAATAACAATGATAATATGAAGGTCCTGGAGGACTGGTTGGAAGCAGGAGCATGCCTGCCAGCCTTTTTTTGCTTATTTGCAAAGAATCCTGAGATAGACCTTTTCAAATTAAAATAAACTCCAGTGGAAATTTTGGGTTGCTGTAACATGTCTTTTCCTTCAAAGAAGCATTGTTGGTGAATAACCTCACAATTCTAGTGAATTCTTGCTCTGTGGAGATCTGGATGACAAAGATATGCACATGACATACACAGATGATTTCCTAAATTGTTTTTACATCTTTTCTCTGAAGTTCATTCCTCAGAGGAGGAGATGGGCAAAATAATCAGGTTCAGTCTTGAAATGGAGAAGCCATTTGTGCACTGTTTTAAGCACCATCAAATCATACTAACATCAGTGGTGAGCCAAGAATTCTCAGAATGATTTGTTACAGGAACATTGAACAAGAAGGACAAGTACCCTCATTTACTTCCTTTCTCTTTCAGGTTATTTGCTAAATTAGACCACATACAGATATCTTTACATGCTTTAGCTTCTAAATAACCCTTTTCAATATTTTGAAGAAACCTGGGAGAAGAAATACAGAGAATATTTGATAGGAATCACAGTTTGTGATTGAAAAGCTGGTCACTGAATCTGTTTAAATACTTAGTAGGCTGGCCTGTTCCGCCAGCAGGACAAAAGAGTGTTGACATAAACCAATGGCTGAATTTTCAAGGGTGAGGTTTACAGTAGATGTAACAGCTAGAAAGTGGAAAAAGCAATTAAAAAGATGAGTATGTATGCTCTAATTATGAGTGAAGATAGTGTAATCTGGTGCTTTCTGTTATAGAGACCGGTCATGGATTAACCCCAGGCATCAACTAAGCCCCACACAGCCGCCTGGAGAAAATCAGGAGGGTAAAAGCTAGAAAACTCATGGGTTGAGATAAAGACAGTTTAATAGGGCAAGCAAATGCCACTGTGCTGCTTCTCAGCTGGGGTAGAGTTAATTTTCTTCACAGTGGCTAGTACAGGGCTGTGTTTTGGATTTGTGCTGAAAACAGAGTTGATAATAGAGAGATGTTTTTGTTATTGCTGAACAGAGCTTACACAGAGCCAAGGCCTCTTCTGCTTTCTGTATGGACGTGTTGGCAAGGAAGTTGGGAGTGCACAGGAGGTTGGGAGGGGACACAGCCAAGAAAGGTGATCCAAACTGACCAAGGGAGTATTCCAGCCCATGTGACATCATGCTCAGTATATAAAGTGGGGGGAGGAAGGAGGAAGCAGGGACATTTGGAGTGATGGCATTTGTCTGACCAAGTCACCATTATGAGTGATGGGGCCCTGCTCTCCTGGAGGTGGCTGAACACCTGCCTGCCCATGGGAAGTAGTGACTTAATTCCTTCTTTTGATTTGCTTGTGTGCATGACCTCATTTTAAATTGTATACAGATTTTCACATTACAAGCATTTGGGATTAATTTCTTCAAGCCAAGCATCTCCCTCAGTTAGGTGGCTTTGAAGGAGAGTTTCAAGTAAGTTTGTCCATTTCTGAGAACAAGGTTAAGGAGTAAAGATGTTTTGCCTATCTTGAAATTAATGCATACCTATTATGCTTTTGAAGCTCTAGCCAGTTTTCAAGCAGAGACTTGAAATTTGTCAGGGCATCCATCCAAATCTTCATACAGCTACGTTAAGCTCTCCATTTTTGGTCCATTTGTGAGCCTCTGAAGATCTAGCCTGTACAGCAAGGCAGACTTGTCAGAACCTAATGACTGAGTTCAAGATTCACAGAACTGTTCTGTTTCCTGACCAGATTTAGGTTCGGAGGGCAGGGAAGTACATGTTTAAGTAGGAGCTGTAAGCCTCGGTACGTTTGTGCACATTGCTCTGAGGCTGTAAAGGTTCTCTGTCCATGCAGCAAGCTCTGTCCCTTCAGGTGGTTTTGGTGCCTGCTTAGCTGAACACACTTAGAACTTTGGGGTCTGAGTTGTTTGTGCTTAGTTTTTAATTTCTTCCCATTCCGGCACGCTGCAATGCCAGGACCGATTTTCTCTTTGTCTTCTCAGAGCTCGTGCCATTGCAGCCTGAAGGAAAGCTAGCGTGACGGCCTGCAGAGTCGGGGGTCTGGGTGCAGGAACCCCAGGAGAGGCCTGGGGAACTGGGGAGAGCAGGGAGGCAGCGGCAGGAGCTGGGAAGCGCGATGGAGGGAAAGTAGTGGAAGAGAAAGTAGGGGAGGGTCTTTGCAGGAGGAAGGGGGGGCCAATGACTGGTGCATGGGAGAAGAGTTAGCAGGCAGGGTGAGGGCAAGCAGAGCTGAGATTGAACCAAGGGTATTAGAGAGCAGGAACAAGCAAGACAGACGGAATAAAAAAAAAGGGGCAGGAACTGACAGGGGTGGGCATGAATGGAAATGGAGGGGAAGAACAGGAATTGTGCCCTGGGATACGTCTTTTTTTCTCAGCAAGTAAAATTTCCAGAATGAAAGAAAACCAAAGCTTACTGTGGTGACATCTCTCAAGTACAAGTTAAATATTTGGTTTAATGATATATTTGTAAATACATGGTTCTGTTAGAATGTAGGATCTTTGGGCTTTGGATTCTGCTGGATTGTGATTGCTAAAATATTGTGTATGCTTTTGGCATGCTAATATTTTTATTCCATGAGAATAAATGCACTATCATTACCATTTCCTAGTTGCACCCCAGTATTAGTGAATTTCTCTCCTGTTCATTTTTGGTATTTAGGTGTGAGGCTCTTTGTGTAACAGTGAGTTTGGATAAATGTTTTTATTTCTACCAACAAAGACATACATATATATCCAGATGAAGTCTCTTTTTATTCCATGATCAGCAACAAATTGTTCCATTAGTAATAAAGCATGCCTCTGCCATGGGGCAGAGCTGAACTCAGAGACAGGCTCATCCTCCACACCAGTGCCAGCATAGTTAATTAGATACTTGCCATGGAGGGTTTTTTGGGGAGGGGAGTTTGTGTGAGTAGGAGGGAAAATCTTCCTGCTTCCTGAATACAAAAGTAGATTGGGTAGCCCTACCAGCTGGGTCTCCAGGATTTTATATGTTTTGTTCTTTTATCAAAATTTTCCTCTTACCCATAGCTAACTCCCAGTAAATTCACCTTACCTCCATCTAATAAAGCAGGAGAGAACAAGTGGTGTGCTCTGAGTGATCTGATAAGGATTGGTTTAAAAGCTGTGCAACTGGCATTCCTGTCTCCCCTTCTTAGTTTCCCTGTGCTCACTCAGGATTTAATGTCATTTCCTTAGGCAGCAAGTGGCCTGGGACCTGGAATACTGAATTTACATCTGAAGAGGCAACAGGTGATGGTGCAAATACAGCTTATATTCTGTATCCCCACTTGGGCAACTCTCCTTGGCTTTCTAATTAGTTTCTTATTGACTCATGTCATTTCAGAAGGGAGAGAACCAGTCTGCTTGAGGAACACCTTTGGCCTCCCGTTGTCTTTGGCATGATACAACTGGAATTATTTCCCCAGAAAATAAAATTACTTGCAACTGACATAAGTTAATTTTGCTAAGAATATTGGGGCTGATGTATCCCTGGAAGTTGGATGACTTTGTTCTTTAGGATTGTTATGAATTAAAGAGAAAGATTCCTTATCATGGCTGCTCCCAGCAAAACAATGAGTTTGTTAGATGCCATAGCCAATTTTTAACTAGAAACCGTCGGTCTGTTTGTGTACTTGTATATATTAATATAAAATACAAAAATTAATGCTTTCAGTATTCTTCCTTTGAGCTGTCTTGCTGTGAGTCACATCTCAGCTTAAGGCATCTCAGATGTGAAGGCAAAGCTGTGATTCTCTGCTCTGAGGATGAAGGCCAGGACAGGAATTCCATTGCTGCTGTAGGGAGAGGAGAAGCACTGATGTAAGCAGCCCTTCCTTTCCCCTCCAGGTAACTGCTGCCTGCGTACTCCAGCTCTTTTCTTGCTCAGTGGGGCGGGAGTAGTTGCCAGCATAGCTGTCACGTGAGGTGAAACAGGTGAGCTGGACCCTACTTCAGCAATATGGTAACTTGTACAGAACAGCGTGCTTTCCCATGGGTTGAAACAGCCATCCACAAGAAAAACTGCAGTTATTAGGAAAAAAAAGGAATTTGTTGTAAAGCAATAGCAAATCAGAATAAGTGACCTGTAATTTTTAGTGCAGTGTTTTGGCTTAGTTTTGCCTAACATCTATAAAGAATCAATCTAATGGAGTCCTTTAAAGCCCTTGAAGTAATAGTTCAGAACAGCCAGTAATTGGTGAGTGGCAAATTGCTTTTTTCCACCCAAATCTCCCTACTAAATGTTCGTTTCTGCCTTTTGTCTATATGCTCTTCCAACAAGTAGTGATTGTGGGCTGACTAAACAATCATAGTCTGCTACAGAGGGGGGTTTGCTTAGAAGCTGAGAACATCTCCACATGGATGAACTGATACTTAAGCTTTGCTTCCAAATCTGTGTGCAAGGTCCTGATTTTTCCAGGGTCCTGAGCAGATGTTGGTCTCTAACAGTTTGGATACCCAGACCAGCTGTATTCATTCCTAAGTAGGACCTTACTGAACTTTCCTAGTTAATGGTATTTCTGTTGTTTTCAGAACACACCGTACCTGCATATGTTCTTAGGTGTGCCTGTGTTGATTTTGGGAACAGAAAAAGAAAGCGATTTTATAGTTGCCTCTGGATTATTCTCTTTAGGCATGAAGGTAGAAGAAGAGCATGCAGTCCTGCTTACTTTGCATTTGCTTTTGCCAATTTAAACAAGAAAATCTCTGAAGAAGCTGAAGTGAGGTAGGATGTGCAATTTTCTGAACTTTGCATATTCAGTTACTGGTAGTAAATTCCTCTGAGAATTTCTTGAATGTATACCTACTTGTGAATCTTTAATTCCAGATGCTGGTTGAGGCGAGTACTAATTAAACAATGACTAGCCTTCCAAACTGCCCCTCTAGAGAGATTTCAAATCCAGAGCTCCACAAAGAAAGCACCAAGGTGTTAATTTCCTTAACAAAAATGTTGCACAAAGCTACTCTAAATCTCCAGTTCCAGCTTCTTTATAAAATGTGGTTTATTTGAAAACAACTTTTGGATAGGAAAAAATACTGAGGATTACATAGTCTGTTACTGATACAGAATAACCTGTGTAACTTCACAGAGGCTTGTCTTTCCCAGATAATGATTTAACATCTTGAAATCAAGTTTATATAATTTAGTTTCCCCGTATAATGGATGTGGTTTTGGAAAGAGCACTGATAAAAGCTATGCATTGATTGAAATGGAAATTCTAAACCACCTTCAACAGAAGTTTAGATATAGGATGTAAAACCACCTGGTCCCTGTGGAACTCAGTAGAATGCAAGCCACCCATTAAATATTTTAGTTCACCTGTTTCCTCCACAGATTTTGTGACTATTAAAAAGACCATCTTTAGGGCTAAGTGCTAAAGAGACTCTTACTCCAAATGCTGTTCAATCCTGCATTTTGAACGAGGGATGGAGACCTTTTATGAAGTACTCTTCCCCTCCCTTCGCCCTAAGAAATTCTATACAATTCTTTCTTTAAGTAGAAAAATCATAAAAGAAGTGCTGTGCTAAATTTACAGATAGTGATGGCTACCACATTTAAAGAAATTATTTTGTAAGAACAGATAATACTAAAGAGTTAAAAGTGATTAGCTGCAATTAGCTAATAATTGACTAAACAAAAAAATCTTCTGCTATGGTACTTAACTAACTCTGAATTCTCTAGTCTGTTCCTAAATACTAGTATTTTGGAAATACTTCCTCCTGACCTGGGCAGCCATGTTTCTGTAGTTGATGGTCTGCATTCAGCAGGAGCTGCTGCTGTCCAGGAGCAAGGATTCCAGAGTGCAGCTAAGAATTTCTTGGGGCAGTCATGGATAAAACTGAGAGGTTTCTGTTGTTGAAAACTGCAGCAGTGGTTTAAGAGTATTGTAATAACCAATTGGAGCCTATAGAAATCATTGTCCTTTGGTTTTCCTGAGGATATATGGAAAAAGGTGAATCAGGTAGAACCATGGGTGAATTAATTTCCCTTGCTCAGTAGGGAATCATGTTTCTGATGACCAGTTTTCTTTCCCACACCTGGATAAAAGCAGGTATTGGAGGAAACAGCTGTATCATCTCCTTCCCTAACAAGATGAGCAGGCCAGCACAAAGAGCCCATATTTTTGCCTCATTTACTCCTTTATTTTCCCTGGAGGAGAAAGGGAGCTGCCTCGTCAAGAAATGCAGCTGAGGAGTGGCATGCTCCCTCCTTTTCTTGTTCTGTCTAACAAGGGCGGTGGCTGGGAAGGCATGAGCTGAGCTATGAGGAAGGGACTATTGCTGGAAAGGGAGGTTTCAGTGCAGCACGAGCTGTTCCCCTATCAGCAGCAGTAGCAACATCTGAATCTCTGGGGTGGCAGCAGCAATCCTGCCATTTCTTAGTGTGCTGAGCCAAGAGAAAACATTATCACAGGCAACAATGAACATGTCTGATCAGTCAGAAGTATTTCAGACATATTCACAGTGAGTGTACCTGTGTTATATCTGGTGGGATGGTCTTGTGAGCACTGCGCATTCCTGAGTTCTGTATTTGGCACCCACTTTTTCCCTTGAGAGGCAGCAGAAGTTTTGGCTTGGTACAGGCAGCCTACAAATCCCATCACACAACAGGAATGTCAGAGAGTTCTTAAGAGAACCCTGAACACTGTAAGTATGTGTCTGGCAGTGTATACAGAGTAAGTGGAGCAGTGCAGAGTGACAGTGCCATTTGCACAACATGTGGATGCACCTGCGAAGTCGTCAAAGGACAGAATGCACCTGACACTGTTGGGGATACCACAAGTACTGTCCCAGATTTACCCCCCAAGACTCTCTCACTGGCAAGTAGTGTACAGCTAGGCAACTGTTCCGGCTGCAAGGAAGCCCTCCAGGCTTTTCTACAAACCCTGCCTCCTTATCTGACTCAGCTGAATAAAAAAATATTTTTTAACCTGTGTGCTAAAATTGACTGCTGCTAAAATGGTCATAAAGGTGCTGAGCAGACAGTCTCAACACCAGCAGCTCCTTAGGAAGGGACTGGATATGTCTTTTGGTCAAATGCTCTTTTTCAACATTTTAGCGATGAGTTTTGTTAACAAGGCCATGCAAAAATTCCACATTAGTGCAGGTATGTCCTATGTCAATAACATGCAGAGAACTTTTTTCTGTCCAGATGGTGAGGTATCTGCAAGGGTTTTTTTCTGTATCAGTTTGCTTCTGGACTGACAAGAATGTAAGAGATGAACTTTTATGCTAAGGGAAAACAATTTGTTTGCAGTTCTGTATCAAGCTAGTTTAGGACTGGGCCTGGAACTGCAAGTTAGATTTTCCTTATCAATTAACAATTTTTGTGTACTGTGAACATTTTGTGGATTAATTCCTATGGGAGATTTCTGTTGACAAATGTTTGTAAGGACTTACCAACTCTGTATTGTAGCTATTTCAGGATTGGTTTTGATAACACATAGGCTTACTTATTGCCAGCACCGTGTCTTATTTGGAAAGCTCTATCAAGCAAGGGAGCCCGTGGGTAGTCTGGTAGATATTGTATTAGAAGTAATGTTGCTAGTGCAGAAATTGAAGATGTTTTTATGTAGTTGCTATAGACCTACTGAGTCACTATGTACAGAGATTGAACTTCTGCTGTCTTGAACGTTTTTTATACCCCGTAAAGATGGTATTCTAACTGCTACCAAATCAGAGTGGAAGCATTTCACACTTGGGTTTGTTCAGGTGTGAAGCAATGCTGGAGGGAGGAGGCTCTGGAGGATATAGCCATCAAATTCAATCATTATCTCTGAGAAGAACAGACGCTGTAGTCTAGAGGCAGGCAGGAGTGCGAACTGATGTGGTGCACGTTCATCACAGTATGATGCTGATACTACTCAAAATCCTGACTTACAGACACGCTACTCCTCAATGCTCGTAAACGGTGCAGTGCTGCTCAAACTGCGTGGTGGGGAAATGGCTTCAGGTGTAGGCAAGCTTGTTCATACGCTCAGGTCTCACACCTGCAGGTTTGAGTGTAGCCTCCTACAGAGAAAAAATTAGCCTGTTCACTAATTTCAGCACAAAGTACCAAACATTTCATAGCTATTAAAATCTTTGTAAAGTGTAGCTTTCTGGCTGTGTTCCAGTCTTTAGTGGCAAACACTTCCTTCAAATTAGCTGTCTTTTGCAAGAACCTGGTGATGCAAACTTTCAGTTTAAAGGAATATATGTTATTGAGTTTTATACTTCTTCACTGTATATATCAAAAATATGCGTAATAGCCTGATTTAACTGGAAAGCGTTGGGGGAATAAACAAACAAAATAAAATGTTTATTCTGATTGCTAAGTACTTTGGGCTAAAAAGAACTGAATACTCTTACGTATTTTGTACAAAGTTAGATGCTGGTGCTGTGTTACTGTGTAGGCAACCATTATGTACCCACAACATTAGCTTCCACAAACAGCCTTGGGGATTGCTGCGGTCTTTATTTAGAAGAGCAGAGTTGCAATGTGTTTCATGGTTTTGTCTATAAATCTTGCAGAGATACTCTGGAAGGGTTTGAATGTCTTGTGAGCAGGGTGGCACTCGTGATAGCAATCAGAGCTTATCTATAGTGCCGCTTATTTGGAGAAATTAATCCGAAGATGTGGCGCAGGCTGCTTGTGATACAACTAACTGCATCTTGATGCATCTGTCTTTCTCACAGAGACCATTGAATCATATCGCAAATTCAAATTGAATCATTAGAGCTGTACAAAATCATAGAACTATAGAATGTCTGGAGTTGGAATGAGCTCACAAGCATCATCGAAGTCCAACTCCTGACCCTGCACAGGACAGCTCCAATAATCACACCATTTTCCTGAGAGTGTTGTCCAAATGTTTCTTGGACTTGTGCTGTGGCCACTTCCCTGGGGAGATTGTTCCAGTGCCCAAACATCCTCTGGGTGGAAAACCTTTTCCTAATATCCAACCTATACTTCCCTTGACATAAATTCAAGCCTTTCCCTTGGGTCCTGTCACTGGCCACCACAGAGGAGAGATCAGTGCCTGCCCCTCTGCTTCCCCTCACGAAGAAGTTGCAGACTGCAATGAGGTCCCCCTCAAGCCTCCTCTTCTCCAGGAATTGATACAGAATATGGGCAAAATAATCATCATAGCAGAATGGGAACACAAGTTCACCTTCCTGTTTTGTTGTGTTTTTCAGGAGCTTTTTTAAATACAGGCTTACATTTTCAGATGATAAGTGTCATCCTTTCTGAAAAATCAAGGCCTTGTAAATTTACCTCAGGTTAGACACCCCAAATTAAGACTTTCAGATACCAATGTTCTTCATATTTTTCAAGGCTGGGAGAGATTGGATATGGTCTTCCTTTACTTAAAACACTATCACATCAGTCTCTTTGAGCCTTTGCATTTCTCATATATCAGTCTGTCCTGGACAGGTCACTCGCTTTCCCTAGTCTAATGACTCCTTTTTTTCTTCCCTCTCACAAGACCCTGCCTGCCCAGAAACTTCTTTGCAGGGTATAATTCTCAAGCCTTTTGATTCTAGGTAATCATATTGGGGAAAAAACGTCCTAAAGTAATACTGAATTATACAAATTAGACAGAAGGTTTTGATTATGCTGGTCTATTTTCCTGTTTGGCAGAAGCATGTTCTTGAAGTGTTTCTCACAACATGGAGTGGTTTGGGGCTTGTTATTTGTACTTGGTCTAACTAGACACATGCAAAACTGTGCAATGCTAGAACTGTTCTCTAGTTAGCCGAGACTAATGTTATTAAAAGGAATGATAGATAAAATAGGAAATGAACATCCTGTTGCCAGGTCAACCACATTCCTTATTTGTAAGTATTAGTGTGCGTATGAGAAGGATAATATGCAGTGAGGACAGACGAGAGCTGAACGCCCTTCATAGCACCATGGGAAGGAAGGGTTGTAGAAAATAATGCCTCTAGCAACAATGACCTAAGCCCTTCATTCTCTTATCGCTCTGTGTACATGTCAGTGAGAAAGAGGGAGAATTATTAGAAGGATCAAAAGGGAAAAATCTGTTTCTTAATTAACTGTATTTCAGTTTCCTGAGGGGGAGACACAACGTGTTTCTGTGTGTTTTCTCAGATTTCAATGGTGATGAGAGAGAGTGGATCAAAGATGTTGCCTCACTTAAATGGCCCTCAATTTCTTTGTGTTTACAGTAGATGATTTGTTGCCTTTCCAGGTTTTGACTTTATTCCTGTAAATGTTATTTTTAGGGTTTCATTACAAACCTTCTTGTGAAATGTACTTGCTATGTGAGAAAAAATTAAAAAGAGAGATATAAAATAAAAGAAGGTTCAGGGGTTTTTTTCTATTTGTATCATCAAGCAAAAATGTTTGTTGCTATGATGAAAAAAATGTAGTGGTCAGAATCTTTCCTCTTGCTAGGCTGAATGTATGGAAGTCTGAAGAACAGTGGTTCAGCTGTGTGAGAAACAGCAATGTTTTAAATAGAAGGTTTAATGTAAGCCTGTTGCACCACTAAACCTTTAAAGTGCTTATTTGGGGAGTGTGCCCTGCATCTTACTGGCACCGATTTCCAGAAAATTAGGTATGATTCTAACTCTGGTCTCTTGTTCTCCGTGTCTACAAGGGCTAGGAATTCTGTGGTGGGAAAAATGTGCTTGCATTTGAAACGGGCAGTGCCTGTCTCTATTCAGCAGGTATTTTTGCAGCCTATTGAGAGTTGTACAGATGGACACCAAACAGATTCCCTTTCACCCCTTTAAGTGCAATAGTATAAACCAAGATAAGAGATGAGTGCCTTTTTTTTTTTTTTAATTCTCTCTCGGATGGTTACCCAGCAGTTCTTGTTCTAATCTGTAGAGGACTACTAGATGCTCAGCATTTAAGAAAATCAGAGCATTTAAGTACCCATGTGCAGATGTAAGTGTGACAGACACCCAGTTTTGAAAGTCTTCTCTACTGGGTGCAGTGTGGGTGGTCAAGAAATTTCAATTGGGTTCCTTGGGGCTGAGAGATGGAACCGTTGATATAAACCACTTTTTTTCTAGCTGGAAATAATTTTACAAGAAGTAGCTATTAATTTCCTACCCTAGTGTGTTTCATTTTCCTTCCCTTGTTTCAGAAGACATTCTTCATTTGACTGTGGAGAAATCAAACCTAAAGTATTGTTGTATCATGGGTTACAGCTACTCCCATATAATTTTCTCTTCTGTTTGTATAAGTCAGAACAGAAGTGAAGTACTCTTCTTTCCAGAGAAGATTTCTGTTTTGGTGAGGAGGAAAAGAAAACCAACAACTTGCCTCATAGGTTTAGAAACCTGTAGTTTCATCTTTACAAAAACATGTTACAAAACAAAGGAAAAGAGTGGTTTTTGCAGAGATTGACAAGAGAGAACCTGGGGGAATCTGAAATGCAAATTGCAGAGAAGAAGGGACATTTTTCTGGTCATGAAACCTCTGTCTATTTTCCATTTACCCAGCTCTGAATGTAGCAATGCAGTATTAGTCTTCTGTTTAGGATAAGCATGTGATCGGCTTTAAGTGTTTGAGTGTGCATCTTTTATCTCAGACAAGTACTGCTTTCCCTCCTTCTGTTCAGCTAAGTCATGTTGTGTATTTTATGCAACATAGACGAGTCTCTGTGTTCTTAATCTTATCATCTGCTTTCTCAGCATTTATTCATTTTTCAATTGCCTGTGGAAGTAGAAAGGTTAAGATACAGGAAGTGGGCTCTGTGATGGCAAAATCTTTCTTTGTAAAACTCCTGCTTGCATTTTGTCCTCAATTTGCCTTTTGTTCTATATACTTCAGCTTTAGGATAATCACCAGTTATGTTACGTACAAGTCTTCTGTTCTTCCATAGGGGAGCACAGCATGTTCATGGAAACAAAATTCTGGTGTATGTAGGCAAGCTACAGCAGATATGCTAACCCATAAAATATATTACGTGATGATATTAGTTGGAAAATATTAGCTGGCATAAGGTACTCAACACAGAAGGTGTCATGCAATTATCCATATTCTCTTTACTGAGTTTGTTATAGCAGTGTGTATACAACAGCATGTTACTGATGCATCAAATTCTTTGTTTTGATACTCAGAAGTGTTGTTTGGGCTTTGACTTGCTTCCCTGTGTTCTGTCACACCCTATTGTAAAGCTTTGGGTAAAGAATGTTCCTGGTAAGGCAAATAAGGTCTGCAGACTGCATGCTTTTACTAATTATTTTCTATATTCTCTGTTAGATGGATACTTTTCAGGTTGGTCTTACTCTTATGCAAAATTGTCTTGATAGATGAGTAGCTCAGAGCAACATCTGTAATTTATGGATATAGAAAATGCGTGCAGTCTCTCACTGTCTTTACAGATGTGCTTTAGGGCAAGTGAAATGTTCAGATAATGGAAAGGGGGAGTGTTAATAAATCTCAGTCAGGAAGACAATGCTTACTTCTTTTCTTAAAAATAAATTCAAAGCTGAATTCAAAATTACTTTTTTAAACATCATTGGTGCTTTTTTTCTGCATACTATTGCTATTGTTAAATTGAATGCTAGATAATGCGCTTGATGTGTAATTCAAAAATACAAGTAATTAGATTGTGATATTTGTTTTGCAAAACAGAACTAGTAAATCACTCAGACTCCATAAAAATGTAGACTAGTGCTTTTGATTAGTTGTTGGAGTCATTTAAGTTTCTATCGGTGCTTGTTCCAGAATCAGAGAGTCTATTACCATATATTGGAAAATGACTGCTGCGGCATTAATAACATTATTGCAATCTGTAAGGACTGCGAAGGAAACGAATGACACAGAAATTGCTGCTTTGAAACAGGCCAGTGATCCGTACAGCCTCGTATCTTGTCTCTGACAGTAACCAATATGTGATGATTCAGAGGAAGAAATACACGCAGCCAATTGTGTTATAGTGTACCACAGAGGGAAATTTCTTTCCGGCCCCAGATGGTGCTCAGTTTATGCCTTAAAGCATGAGGATTGATAGCCATTGTAAATTTTACCTTAGCTAGTGTAACCAAATTGGATTGCTCCTTGTTGTCCATAACCTGTCCTTCACCTGGCCTTCAGAGAATTACAGTCCTTTCCCTTACTGCTGGGTTCACAGCTTTTACCTTTGCTGTTTTAAGCAGATGCAGTAATGCAACTCAGAGACTTGTGCCACCATTTTACACATCACGCACATTGTGTTTTTCATCAATAACAGGCTGGTTCAATGTTTTTAGTTAAACTGAAAGTGTTACTTTTCAGTGGGGCAGAGCAGATACTACACTCACCCTGTGTCAATTCTCTGCTATTCTGAACATGGGAGCCTTGGTCATGGAAATAGTAGAAGAGTATGCCTAGAACTGACACTCTAACACTTTTGTGTCATTGAAGTGGCCTGAAAGGATCAAAATTGGGTTTGGAGCATTACCACACCCTGCAAATCTTGACCTCAGCAGCCTCTGAAGACTCTTCAAGTGTTCTTTCACTTCCTACATTCCTACACTGGACTGCAAGGTGCTGTTAAGGAGATTAATATTTTTCTATTACAGCACATAAGTGACATTTAGACCAAAACTTGGGAAAGTACCCTGGGTTCAGCTGTAACAGAAGCAGAGACCAAGTTCTTTGTAGTAAGCTTTGGGACATTTTATTTGTTGTGCACCCATCTAATAAAACCCTGTAGTCTGAGAGGGACTATCCCACCATCTGGTAAAACAGTTGTTGCAGACAAAAGCTGACCTCATTTTAGGCTGTCATTCATAATGCAGAACAGCAGAGACCTTTCAAACTGCTTGCACTGATGCTGCTGCCCTTCAAGACCTTGGGTACAAGCTAGTTTGATGGATAACAGCACTGCATGTCTTACTGGTTTGTGCATTGCCTTTTAGCCAGCCCCTCTCTGCTTCCAGATTAAGAAGAATCTGCAACAGTACTTATGCAATTGCTGTCCTTCTTGTCTTTGCCTCTGCGGGTGCAGATCAGTCTCTGACATCACGGATAATATTAAAAAAGCAGCAAGCAGTTATCACAGGAAGCAGATTTTGCTCAGCAACTTGCAAACTTCTGATTAGGTCCTGCCTTTCTGCCTTCCAAATGCACGCTCCACTGTCATTTTGTCCCTTCTTGAGAAATAATTAAACAACTCAGGTCTCCTTGCCAAATGACCAGTCAAAGCCAGGGAATCTGGGTATCCTGAATGACAGTGGAGCATCATAACAATCTTGGGAGAAAAAAAATCCCCTTTCTCACTGAAGGAAGGAGGTTCAGATTTGTTTTATACTCCTTCTATATTACTGATGATGAATCTTCTGGAGGGATCATCTAGGTTTTAAATCAGCATGAAAAAATAACCCTTTTGTTGGTTGGTAAGTGGCAGTTGTCATGTGGCCAATCTCTGAACCTCAGCTGATCGAATCCAGCAGGAATTGTCCTTGAGTTGTCAGGCTGTATGAGCTGGCACATTGCCTCCTCCTTTACAGCAGATTCTAATTCTACCAGCACTGCAGCAGTTGAATACTCACTCAAAGTGATGACATTTTGTATGTTAGTGAGGAAGTCCTTCTTTGTCCTGCGAAGGAAAGGGCTTGTGGTGGTGATATGCTGCTGCCTAAACTTTGGAAAAGGCTTCTGTCATCCTGGACTTCCACTGGCAGGGCTGGTCCTCATGGGCTTGCATGGTCATGTCCTCTCACCCCATCTTCCCATTCTGAGCTGAGAAACAGGACTTTTGCCACTCAAGTAAAATTTCTTCTGAGGAAACCTTTAGGTTTTCTTCTAATACCCCTCCTTTCTTCCAGCCCACACTGGTTGCACAATGGGGCATCTCACTTGGAGCCATCTGGCTGTGCAGCTGCAAATCTGGATACAGCAGTCTCCGCGCTCAACAACTGCAGAGGCACACTGTTCATTTGCAGCCATGCTACCTGACAATGGGGAATTAGTGGGTTTTTTCAGAAGATAAATGAAGTTTTTTATGCCAACAGATGACCTGGAAAATTCTGCTGGCTTAGTCTCAAATCCCAGACTTCCTTATTCTTTTTCTTCCATATAGGTCCACAAAACATTTTTATATAATGCATAGGTGTGATTCCAATGCATTGCAGTCAGTGGACTGTGTACTTTGCGGTAAAAAAAAAAAAAATCAGTTTGGTGTGGTTTAAAGATGAGATGCAGAGACAAGATTTAAAGACAAGAAATAGGAGGAAACCAGTTATGTGGTTATTGATGTAGCAGACTAACATTATATACAAACAAGAAAAACATTTTTAAGCCTTCAGTGTGCAAATTGTTCACTAAGTAAATCCAACATTTCTGCAAGCTCTTCCACTTTCTCTGTGATATGCTTTACCTTACTCTTAACTGCCTCATATTCCTCCTCATTTTAATTACCCTTTGTTATGTTTGTTTACAAGTTGAAAAATTCAGAGATCCCCAGGCCATAGTTTTAAGAAGAAAGCATGTTTTCATATTGAATAATGTAGATAAGCATGAGGAGGTTAATGTGAATCCAGGACTTTCTTCAAAGTCTCTCAGTTCAGGTTTGTAGTAAGCCTTGGTACTCTCTGTCTGGGCTTTTGTAAAATGGCTGAATGACAAAAAGGGTGTGTGGGGTGGTTGAACTCTCAGCGGGGACATGTCCTGCAGTGCCACTTACACAGCTGGAATGAGACATGCCTGCCCCTGCACCCCGTCATGCCACGCTTCTTTCGCTTTGAAGTAATACCACCCTGGACTGTGGGAGCTTCCAGCAGTGTGTTCAAGGGACTGGAGAAAGTCTTTAAAACTGAGCTCCCCTCAATAAATCCTGGCCTACTTCGGGCAAATGAAGATGAACAAAAATCTTCCTTGCTTGGTCCCATGCAGTATTTTAGACGCTGCTGGCCTCAGCACAGTTGCTTTGAGCCAATAGCCCCTCCTTGTCACGGAGGCAGATTCTTGTCTCTGGTGTCGGGAAGTCTCCCCATTCCCGTTGACCTCAGGGTTCAGCTCTGCTGTGGAAGTGAGATGCTGCAAGTCAGCTGTGTGGTTGCATCTTTCAGCTGCCCGAAACAGTGGCCTCTTGGCCCACCTGTTCAGCAGTGCTGCAGGAATCCCAGGGCAGCAGCAGCTCCCACTGCATTTCAGAAAGCTGTGACCAATACCTCGCATGGCTCTGCTAGCTTCAGAATAAAATGGTGCCGTGGCATAATCACACCATTCAGGCAGGGCTTAGAAAGGGGGCCTAGTGCAGGGGTGCTGAATGAGTTAACAAATGCTCATGGAATGGTTTTTCAGAATGAGGTGGGGAAATTTTCTGCTAGGTAGGGTAAGAAAGCTGTTGTTTTGCATCATGTCTCAGCCAAAGCTGTGAGAGAGAAAAGAATATTCTTTCTCTCACTGATGCATATTAACCTCCCTTTGCAGGGATGGGACTTATGCAGTGGCAATGTCTGGATGCTGCAGATTACTCAGGAGAGCGTGTATTGTGCAAGCATCAAGTTTCAGCAGTGCTGGGTTTTGTTTGGGATTTTTTTTTTATGCAGCATAACAGCCATGTTAAATTGATTTGTGTGAGCCATGGAAGCTGTTCAATGAGAAGAAGGCTAATTGTGCCTTCAGTCTGCTCTTCTCCTGTCCCTGTGTGCATCCAGGGAATCTCAGACCTCCCGATAATCCCAGAAACACATTCACACAGTGTGGTATGATTTGTGTTTGATGCACAAAATAGTGTGCATTGTAATCTTCCCTATACGTGTACTCAAGAGGCCAAGCCTCATTTTTGTTTAGCTTGTCCCTGAGAGCTTGTTGAATGGACTTCATCTCTGAAATAAGCATGAGTGTCAATCTCTGGTTTTTCACCTCAGAAGTTAATAGTACTTTCTTGAGGCAGACTCTCTCAATTCTCAAGGCTGGAATACTGCTGAGCGGTTAGGCCTGGAGTGGGTTTGGGGACCAAGCTGCTCTGCATAGGCGAGATCATGATGTCAGGCCCAGACAAGCTGGACTAAACATGCCTTGGAATTTGCTGTCAACGTTAAATGCCCTTCCTGGAAAATAGCTGGCTTATTGTCTTTTCCTTCAATTTTGCTTCACCTTTTTTCAGTCCTATATGGCAAACCTACATCTGTGTGAGATGCCAGACTAGCATCTGTACTAGCTGCCAGAAATTCCCCTCCAGGAGAAACAAAGCAAACCGACCCACGCCCAGCACAGTCACTATGTGCTATTAGAGTCAGCCTAGGTTTGATGCCAGTTGATAGTAAGAGGTGCTGTATGACTCCTGAGTGTTTCTTGTTAACACTGAGTAGAGGAGGGACAGACATGTTACTGCTAATATTTAGTATTGAAATATTGACAGCATGAAGCTACTTTCCTTAACAAAGTTAACTCATAAAAATATTTAATGTTAATGGCCAAATACATGTTAAGAATGTGGTAATTTAGGAATTTGTTTGCTGTAAAGTTTATAAGCCAGGCATCCTAGCTGGACAGCATTGTGTGTGCTGTGCTTAGTTAGCTGTACTCATAGGGGAAGGCCTGTTACATCTGTTCTCATTAGTGCCTTGGATTTTTCTAGGAATAGGCACTCTTTGGAAAAAAAAAACTACAAAACTCTTCAGACATTATACACAGAAGTAATTTGCTTCATTACCCTGGAACTCTTCTAGAGAAAGTCTGCCTGTCTTTTGATTCAGTACTCTGTCTTTATTTATCAGTGTCGTTCCCTAAGACATGCTGTCAGTATTCCTGTGAAAATGTCCTCTAATGCAGTGGAAAGCATAAGCACCCACTAATCTCTTCTAAATTGCTCTTTACTGCTTTTGATTGCTGAAATGTGGTAAAGTAAATAAAATTGCAGTCTTTTCTTGCTTCTCTCATATTTCATGGATATTGTTATTATTTACTTTATTTATAAATAAATGCAGGCCAGCACATTCACACACATACAATTTAAAGTGTCAGCTTGAGTCCCTTGCTGTTGCAAGCTATAACATATCGAGCACCACCATTAATGTAGTGTCTCTTTTCTAATGGGTAAGACACTTTGAACAGCTCCTTCTTTCGCTCTGTGTCACTGCAGCACTAATTAGCTCTTCTGCAAATTGTCCTAGTATCTGAGAAACCACTGCTAATGTTCAGCCCAATGGCCAGTTCATACAGTTTTTTACTCTTTTGTCAGCTTTTATATCCCCTGCAGATAACATCCCAGTTGTCTATCAGTCTAAACATCTCATCTTCTCTTTTTAGATGTGCACTTCTGAATGGTTGTGGCAGCTTTTGTGTGCCCTGTTCTGGTTTGTGAATCTGTGTCTTAAATGTTGATGACACTATCACGTGCAGTTTTTGAAAGAAAGCCCTTGTACAATGGCATTAATACTTTTCTGTCTACAGAAAATACCTTGATTGATGCTTCCAAGCATTACATTTGTCTCTTTCATAGCTGAATCTTACAGACCATTCATTCTCCACCTCAGTCATTTCTTACTGATGAGCTCTTAGCTTCTCGCAGCAGTTTTTGCAGTTAGCTCCCAAGTGCAGAATCACAATAATTTTTTTTTCATGTGGGACTCATGTCAAATTTCTATTGTTCTTGTCACCAAAGAAATCCATCTCTTTTGGGGTAGATACTGCAATCCTCCTCTTATATTGGCAATGACACCCCACATCACCGACTCTCATTAGCACAGTTGTTCATGCCAAGGTTATTAAAGAAAATACTAAACTAGATTTATCCTTGAAAAACTCCAGTAGCCAAGTTCCCTGCTGTCTGAAATTCTTCCCCTTAATACTACTTGTTGCTGTGCGCCTTTGCATAGCTGCCTACCTACTAGCTTTCTAAACTGATGTATGGTTTCCACTGGAAATGTTTTACTGAAATCTACCTATATAGGACTGAATTTCTTTTGTCTGGAGAACTCTTTAAATTTTAGCCCATTCTGCCTTTAGGTCCATGTCACTCATTAACCATCCTTTCAAAATTTTTTCTAAATTCTCCCCTACTCCTGAGGTCAAACTTACAGGACTGTATTAATTAATATTATTTTCCTATTCTTAATGCAGTCATTACATATACTGTTCTCCAGTCAAATGACATGACTTCTAACTGGATAGACTATTATAAAAATACTTGCTACAAGGCTATAACAGACAATTATTTCTGTGATGATTCCTATTTCTATTTCTATCCTTATAATGGAGCTGTGAAAATGAAAGGTGTAGTTCTGTCTAGCTTTATTTTGTGAAAGAAACTTCTAATCATGGTAAGGTGAGAGAGCTCAGTTGTGTGCAATATGGATGAGAAATTCTTGTCTGTTTATTTTTACTTAGCCTTTAGTCTTTTTTAATGTATGCATGGGTTTTCATTTCAGCCGCTGTTTACAAAAACAGATCATCTTGGAATAAGAATGGAAAAAAAATGAATAATACAGTGGTTTCCATAAAAAAATAAAAAAGTCAACCATTGTCATTTTATATGAGAAAGGAAAATTACTTTGGTATCTCACTTCTCACCAGCTGAGTTGGTAATAGCAATTGAGAAGCACTGAAATAATGTTCTTAAAGGGCTGTTCTCATTTTGATAGGGCTGTCTTTTCCTTGCATTTTAACAGTTTTTGAGCATTCATCAGCTATCTTGAATGTGACCTGACATGGCAGTACATGTTATAATCATTTTATAGTATTTTACTAACATAGGGAGTATGACGATAAATTATGCCAGCTGTGTATTCATTCACAAATTGTGGTCAGCAGAATGTAGTCCCCATATCAATCTAATTTAATGACTTTGATGGGAATTTTTTTTTTTCCTCTCTACTTCTTTGCTTGATGATGAACTTAACCTTAGAAAGGCAGAATGCCATCTTCTGAATTGAGATTAGGGATAGCATTTAGACAAGACCTGTTCTCTTTTTAAGAAAAAGCTGTGAATTCTCTAATAAAGCAAGGCAGTGTTGGGGAGCACTGCATTACATTAATTTTTTCATAGTGCTGGTACATTGGTGTCCCATGGTATTGGGTAGGGAATTGCTGTTCAGGAACAAACAAGGAACAGAGGAAGTGGAGTTCTGAGTCACTGGGAGTCCATCCATGAAGGTGTCTAGTAATGTGCTGACATCAGGGAAGTTACTGCCAGATGGTCCAACTATGGACTCTTTGATTTCACTCTATCTTCCATTTTAGTTTTCAGTTTGCTGCATATGGATTTCTCAGGTGATGGGGTCTGTTTAAGAGGCAGTCAGACTTATTTCAGCTGAACTGTGCACACGGATATAGTAAGCAAAATTTGGCTCATTTTGTTTCATCTTATTGTGTCTTGTAGAATTGTCCTTGAGCCAGAAAATTTCCACATTTAAAAAACATCCAGATCAGCATTTGCATGTTTTTCCTTTTTCAGAGCTTTGAAAAAGGGTAGAAAAAGAAAACATAAGTATGGTTATCATCTAAATTGTATTGTGTTATTGACTCTGTAATAATAAACATTTCTAAGAGAAACACGTAGACTTTGTGTAGAAGTTCAGTGAAAAAAAAGTGATTTGTAATAACTTCTCAGACCCCAATTTTACATTGATGACAAATAAAAAAATAGAAAAAAGGTTCTTGGCTTTATTGCTATGTAATAATGCAGAATTCATGCACATATTTAATACATTTTTAAATAGAAGGGACAGTTTGGTTAATGTGTGGCCAAGTATTGCAATCACACACGGAATGGGCAGCTGTACTATCATTTCCCCATCAGTAATGCAGGGTTTACATTCATATCAGACACTAATGTAAATGTCTTTACATTTTCCCTTTGCTTAGATATAAAATGATTTAGGTAATGGATTCTTTATTGTACTATGCCTTGTGGCTGTGCAGCTCATTTAATTTGATACCTTACCTACCATTTTCTATAGTGGGTAAGAAGATCATGTAGTGTAGAAAACTGTAATTTAAAAAAAATTTTGAAGCCTTGACAAGGTGTTCTGTCTTTCAGGGATCTCCAGCTCAGTTTGAATATTTGCATGGCTTTGCAGCTAAGTGTTAACATGGACATGTAGCTTCTCATCTGTTGGGGTATTTTACCTGAGGAAGAAGAGAATTAAAAAACTATGTAAAACATTTTTTAAATTGTTTTTGAAAGATTTCTAATTTTCTTAAGGCGACCTCCAAATATTCATGCTTTTATTGCCCCTCAGAAGTGATCAGCAATTACATGTTTCTTGGCTGGATCTCATACTTTGTTTATGGATAGTCACAAGTCATCTAATAATAAGCAAAATGGAGATGAATTGTAGACCTTGTAGCCTTTATGTAAACCTTTGAAAAGATTTTAATGTACAAGCAAAGGTTAGCACTGAGCACCCCAAAAATGTACTGTACTGTTGCAGTCTGGCAAGTACCTAACGGTCCAGATAAGCTTCATAATGTGACATTGAATTTTCCTTGCTTGTCTTGGGACCAAAAAGCTGTCAATGGGTTGCAATTCCTTTTGGTACTATAATATATTGTTACAGAAATCTGGTAACCAGAACTGAGCTTTGTTGAAGGCAGAGATGAACTTACCCCCCTATATTAATCTTTCTCTGCAGGTGTTTTTTCATATTAGTTACAGAACAGTCAGATTTTCTAAATGACCTAAGTGACATAAGATCATAGATTTAATCCAGAATCAATTTTCAAGTCTCAATTTTTCTTAACAAACAAAAAGCCCCCAACCAACAAAAAAACCCTCCAAACAAATTCCAGGTGTACTTTCAGAAAACTCAGGAGAGCTGGTTTCATGTCTGCTTAGCCTTCTAAAGGCAGTGTGGTAAGTTATCATTTTCCCCAAATCCCAGCTTCTTTGGTTCTGCACCTGCTGGTTGGCAGCTGAAACTTTTGCTTTTCTGACTTGTGACACTTCATGAGCCTGAATTCCCAGCTTCGCAGTGCTGCAGTTCCCACACTTCTCAGCTATGGAGTAGTCTAGCAGCATTGATTTACTTGAAAGGAAATCCTGAAAATCCTGTTTGGTAGGAAACACAGATAATTTAAATTTTTATTCCTTTAGGGAACAAATGTTCCCCAGGTATGTTCTAAAGGTTGGTATTGTTTGTGTAGTAGAAACCTAAGAATTCCTGCCCAGCTATGCTCTGAAGTCCTTTAGATGACTTTTGGAAATCCCATGCTGAAATCTCAGTTTTGTATAGGTGGATTTCTTTGGCTGTGTTCAAAAAGGATCAGAAGGAGGGAGCAGTTATTGTCAAGTTTTCTGTGGCAAGGAGAAAATCATGTATTGATGAGCTAAATTTGAACTTTTGCTTCATTTTACCATTTGTGATCATTATTATTGCCTACATCAGAATAATTCTCACTTTGGGCAATGCTGCAGTTATTACATTCCATCTGTTGGAGAAATGCAAATATAAACAGGCAGAAAAATACCATCCCAACTCAATCCATGTATTCTGACATCATGGCAAAAATTGCCACTTTTCAGTATAAGAAACTTTACTTGGAAAAAAATGTTCTCTCTCTGCTTATCTTGGGTGATTTCATGTCTGCTCACAACCCATCCATTCAGTGCTTCAGAAGCTGCAAGAGTGGTGGGTGGTGCAGTGCAGAGAAGGCCCTCGTCCCTGCTGATGCATGAGCTGTATCAAACAAGCCTCCTCTGATCCCACTAATGCAGTGGTGCAAACAGTAGGAACTGCCCAAGGCCCTTTCTGTTCCTTTGGAGCAATGGTAACATTTGGTGGAGTACTGGCAACAACTATTGATGCAATAGCAGAGCAATGGGGGGAAAATGCCAGCCAGATAAGGTAGTAGCTGCTGCTTACCAAGTAAAATAGGGAAAGACAGCCTTGTGTTCTGTTTTTCCAGTTTGGTGACTGCAGTACTTGCAGTGTTGCGGCCGTGTGAATAAAACGTCAATCCATCAATTCGAAGGATGTTTTAGATCACACACCTTCAATGTTCGACATAAACGCTGAAGGGACAAGTCCCACACCCCTCCACTTCTTTGTGCCCCTCCTTCTTTCACTGTCTTGCTAACAATTTCTCTAATTCCCCTGCCCTCCCTCTTTGAGCAAGGTACCACACTTTCGTTGTTTATTCTATGCCTTTTTGGGAAGGCCATTGTACCCTCTTCCTACAGCTGTTAGTGATGCGCCCTAAATCTTCTTTACAATGTTGCTCTGCCTGTTGGAAAGCAAAGCAAAACATTGACTGTGGATATAATGCAGCCTTGTTTGAAGTGGTAATTAAATAAGGAGCAGTATATTGGAAGGCAGAGTTGCCAAGTGCCTAAGAAGGGAGTGGAAATTTTAATACTTTCATGGTCTTCTCCCACCTTTCTCTTAGGAAAATAGAAGGCATGGGAAATCTACCATTTGGCAATAAGTTCTAAACAAAACATTTGTTTACAATGAAGCTCCTGTTTGCAGGCCCTTGCAAAAAGTAAAACCCTCAAAAGCTGCTCTGACTTCAGTTTCCAGTGAAGCTCATATTCGATTATTTCTGGTTTCCAGTTTCTTTGACAGCTCATCATCAGTCCCGCCTCCACCTCACACAATTTTAAGATCCTGTTCAATAAGTAGAACAAGTATAAACATGGTTCTGTACTCCAGTTATCCTGGCCCAGGGTAGGGGAGGAGGGGAAGAGAGGAGTGGATAAAATAGCATGGAAAGGCAAAGCAGCGTGTTCAGTGGGCAGTTTTAACAGGACAGATCACTTTTTCCTTTAAATTTGGAGTGTTGCCCTAACTTTGAATTTCTTTACTCTCTGGTCTCTTCTGGCTAGCCCTAGGTCCTTTTCATCTTTCTCTTCCCAGCCTACGTTCCCCTCCCTCCACAAGCACTGCTGACTCTGCTCCCTCCTGTTTCTCCCTTGCCTACGCTCTCAGAGTATCATTGGCTCCATGCCTCACTCAGCCAGGATAGTGTCATGAATACTGCATACTGTTCAAATGTGCATGTCTGATGTGCAAAGTTCTAAATTAAATGCTTCTGTAGATAGAAACTGTGGGGGGAATATCACAAATGAGAGTCAAGAAAATTGCTGTGTTTTCTAGGGAGAGAAAACACATTGAAAATAGTCATTTGTAAATGACACATATGCCTAATGAGTGAATCATATTCAGTGTTCTAAAAACTAGGATTTATCATAAAAATAATGTAAAAATAGGGACCTCAAGTTTGTGTTTAATTCCTATCTCCAGGGCAGTTCAGCTGTACCTCAAACATTGCTACTAATGTTTATCTAACATTTTCAGAGGGATTTCTGTAATGAAAATTAAGCAAGCGTATTAAATTTGCTGGTGGTTTGTTCTATCCCTGAACAGAGGATATTTTACTTCTTCCTCTTTGTAGCAGCACTTCATATACATGTTATATATATATTAGCTGATTTCTCAGCATCTCTCTTCCTCAGATGGAGCATCTCGCATTCTTTCAGCATTTGCTCAAAGAGTCTTCTATCCAGACATTGCTCATCTTTGTTTTCTCATCTCTTAATTCTAAGTGGTATACAGTCGGTGGATTTTTAAAATGTAGAATACTAAACTGAACATACTACTTCAGGGAAGGTTTGTTAGCTCTTAATGCTGTAATGTTTAGGAGGTTTATTTTCTTGTCCACACTGTGTGGACAAGATGTTGATTGATACTTGATTTCTGAGCCATTCTAACCCCCCAGGTTGTCTTCTGTCTCCTGGCTGGTCATCCAGTATTTGTGCAGTTGATAGTTGTGACCTTCAGCTCACTGACAAGTGAAGTACAGCACTTAGTGTTTGTCTTTACTGAGGCATTCCTATTTACTTCAGACCACTTTTACATTTTCTTAGATTTGTTTGGGATTCTATACCTGATCTCCATCAGTTTTTGCGCTTTCAACTTTCCTTGTCTATACACACAGCAAGTGTATTACATCACCCAAAGCATTAGTGAAATGACTGCTCACTGTGAGTTTTAGTAAGACAACAAGCTAGAGATTATCCATTTAATGCAGTTTTTGAACTAGGAATGTGCATACTTTGTGTTACCTTCCCTTTGGTTCACTGTGGAAATGTTGCATGATGTAGGTCAGGGCACCAATGATAGGTTTTAAAAACACCACAGGAGTTCGCATTGTCGCCACTTGTGTTGACTGTTACTGATCACCTCACTATCTCCTCCATGCCAACAAACCTTTGTTGTTCTCTATCCTTGCCAGCAATTACAGTTAGGTGCACCGAAATCTGAATCTCTGTGTTCTCCTTTTCCTACTCTGTGTATCTGCCTTTTCCCGGTCTTTAAGTATCCCTTTGTCTTCCAAAAGTTCTTGAAGACTTTTCTTGGAAACTTTTCTCATCTACAAGGTTGTTGTCATTGCTTCTATGAGGCTGACACTTTTTACTTATGCTTTCTTGTAATTGTTTGCTCGTAGGTGTCAGATATTGTACAAGAAAATGCCAACTTTTTAATTAATAGATTCTTTTTAATTACTATTACTGCCCCCTCACATTTAGCAAAGCCGCTCTTTAATAGCTTTTTAAGATACTGTTGTTCTTTTCAGATGTTTGTGATGTGCCTTTTCTATTTTATTCTAGAGACTTGGGGCCAAGTTCAGACCTTACCTCAATGTCTCAGTGTCTTTGGCTGTCAGGAGACGTGCTCTTCAGTCAGAATATGGCAAGGGCATTTAAACTGTCTTAAGGTAAATCATCCTAACTGTGCCCCAGGCCACATTTAAGAGGTGAAGCCATCTTTGCTTTTTGCCCTTCAAGGCAAGCTCAGCAGATATCTGGCTCATCTGGGAAATGAGCTCACTGAGTTTACATGAAATGTTTCATTCACTTAACTTTTCTCCCCTTTGAATGTAGTACTTCTTTAAAGTGCCTTTACAAAGTTATCTGTCTTTCCTTTTACCACACATTATGGGCGAAAACCTTGCCTGACTGAAATCAGTATAAGCTTCCATTAGGTCAGAAATTTCACCCTAGAATTTTAAGTACAATTATATTGTGTAAGCCTTAAGTAATGTCCTCATTTTGCTAAGCTCACTTGTTCTCTCTAACGACTCTTCAGTCAAAACTAGCAGAGAATAAGCAAAACAGTATATATAATCTTGATTTTGTATAGACAAAACCAATGTTACAGGCTAATTTTTATGTTTTCAGAGCAAGGCCAAGTTCTCTGCAACTATTTCATTACATAAGTAAATCTGGATGAAGAATGGATCTGTGTCTCAGTGAAAAATCTCAAGAAATCTGAGTTGAATTGATGACCTTGACACTGGCATTACCTTCTTACGTTTTCCCTTTTCCATCTGTAAAATGAGGATAATCATACTGGTGTTTCTTTAAACCCTTCGGAGATCTTTGGCTGAGAACTTTTGGCTATATTCTGTAAGTGACACTTCTTTACTTTCCAGAAACCCTTTCAAGCTTCCATTAAAAAAAAAAAAAAAAAAAAAAAAAAAAAAGAGTTCAGCTTTTTGTACTGGCACTTGCAGACTTCGGTGTTGCTAGACCTGTGAGATTTTTCCAAAAATTAGTCATGAGCAATGCGTCCTTTCTTTTGCAGCCCTTGGTCTTACAGCTGAGCTAGAGAAGGCTGGTATTTTTGCTTTGCAGCAGAAACACCCACTGGTTTTGATGCTTGCTGGGAACAAGCACGACGGTTCTCTTGCAGTTAGAAAGGAAAGCCTGTATAGGATTTTCCTCTTAGAGTGGTTGTTTTGGAGTCCCAGTAGAGAGCTAAGTGTCTTTTAGAATATATTTAAATTAATGAAGGGATTAAAGGATGTTGGTGCTTAAAAATAGCACAGAGCTGTTCTTAATGATATAGAATAGTGTTTCAGAAGGGAACAGCTCTGACCACACCATTACGTCAAAAGCAAGGAGAAAAGAAATCAAGTTTGCTCGAAGACCAAAAGTCCTGCATTTGTAGAAGAGGAAGATAAGGAAACTGAGAGGTCTTATTACATTGTGGCAGTTGCTGGTAGACTCTGAAAGTGAAGATTTTCTAATTATTAGGAGGTGAGGGAGTTGTGTGGCTTTTTGTTTTGTTAAACAACTGAGGATTTCAAATGAGAGAAGTAGCTGTTACATAATATTTAGCACAGAAACATCCCAAGGTTTCTGTGCGATTCCCTTGGCATGGAGTCAAGCAGGGATAAAGTACTTATGTTTCTATGTTTCTTAAAATGACTTTTTCAACACGCTGAATGGTTCTGCTATCTCAGGGGAACAGTCTAGGCCAGACTTGACAGTGGAGTTGCATCATAGGCTGCCGTCCCAATGGAAATGGGAATAAGCAGACAACTTCCATTAGAGACCACCGTTGAGATTGCAGCAGCTTGTCGGAAGTGCTGTTTGCATTCCAAAGAGTAATTGCACATCACTGGAACACGTCCCTCTTTGTCGCATGGTAGAAAAAGTTGATATTGGCTTGGCAGGGAAAGGAAAGAGAATTGCTTACTCCAAGTGGGAAAAGCTTTAGGCCCATATTTCTATCCCATGGTGTATTCTCTCTCCTTCCTTGTGGAAGCCTTTAAGAGCTTGTACACTTCTATTGTCAATGATTTACAGCCTTATATGTTTTCCAAGTTTTGAATCTAAATTGCTGTTCTGGTTTGGTTTTGCTTTTTTTTTTTTTTTAATGTACTTTTAAAGCCAAGGCTCTCCAAACTTCAGCTGCTTGCTTGGGGGAAACCATTCCACTGCCTATTAAATTTTACTGTGAAGCAACTTTTTCCCAACGATCCAATTTTTCTTGATTTCTTCCTGTTAATGCTTAGATACTTCTCTTTATTCTAACGCACAGATTTCCTAGTTTCACATCTTCAAATATTTGTAGGGTTTTTGTAAGCTGTTCTTATGTCCTCTTCATTTTAGGTCTGTTCAACTCTTTGAATGTCTGCCCTGTGAATCCTTTTTATTTATTTTCCCACATTAGGGTGATTGGCACCGAATGCATAGTCCTAAAATGATCCTTTCCTATGTACATCTTCTGCTTATGCCTCTGCTTGTGCAGCCTAATCTTTCATTTGGTAATTTGTTGCCAAAGCACTTGGCAAATTTGTCTTTCACAAATACCTTTTGCAGGTCATTGCTGAAAGTTTTCTACCTTGCTCTGGTGCCAAAATGCAAGTTAGCCTAATTTAAACTCTTGAAACACATTAGCATAGAGAAATGATCAAAAAGTTTATTGGGTAGTGGAAAGCTTTCAGGTTAACAGTTTTGCTTTCAAAGGTGATTGCAAGGGAAGGAAGGTGGGAAGAGAAGAACATCTGGGTAATCTCTGTACCTGAGGAAAATCTGTGGTAGTTTGTGACTGCTGTAATGAGCCTTGGGGCCACTGGCAGTTGGCATCTTTCAGGGGCTCTGCCTTGCCCTGGAAGGCTGGACCACCATGAAGCAGCTACAAGACGAGCAGTAGAGTTGCAAAAGCTAATTTAAAACTGCAGCTGCCTTTTCCTCCCTGTCTTTGCCAAGTACTCTGTGGTGAGAGCTAATGATCAGCATTGCTGCCTCCCTGAGTGCTCCCCGTTAGGAGGGCGCAGGCCTCAGCTCGAAGGCACACAGCTCGTGCACCCTTTGTCACTGAAGGAGCACTGCTCACCTTTACTGCAGCTGATGTTCACTTGGCTGGTTCTATGCAAGGGTGAATGATCCCGCACAATAAAGCATGTCCCTTTTCTTAATATCTATGTCATACATTTGCTTATGGTTTTCAAGTTGTATCTTCTTTATATCTGTAGCTGAGACTGCTGCCTTCCTAAGTCCTGGTGTGGGATTTGTTTTACTCTAAGGCATTTGGGTTATTTTACCAGTCTGCGTTTCCTTAGCCTATTCCTCAAGGCATTTTCCAGTAAGAACAGCAGTGAGATAAAATATAAAGGGGACTTACAAGAAAGGTTGAGAGAGACTTTTTACTAAGGCTTGTAGTGACAAGACAAGGAGCAATGGTTTTAAACTAAAAAAGAGTAGAATTAGATTTGACATAAAAAAGAATTTTTTTTTGTGATAAGAGTGGTCAGACACTGAAGCAGGTTGCCCAGTGAAATTGTGGATGTAACTTTGTTGGAAATGTTCAAAGTCAGGTTGGATGGGGCTTTGAGCAACCTGATCTAGTGAAAGATGTCCCTGCCTATCACAGGGGGGTTGGACTAGATGAAATTTAAAGGTCCTCTCCAACCCAAACCATTTTATGATTCAGTCCTGAAAATAATTTGGCCTATTTGACAGGTATCTGGAGGTTGAAAGTCATGTCTGTTCTTTGTTCAGTGGTGTAATGTTTAATGTTCTGCTCAAGTTATCTGAATTCAGTTCTTTTTTTCTCAGCCCAGCAAGACCTGGGATAAATCTGTTTTCTTTCTGGGTATTAATACTTGATTCAGCTGTACAGGTTCTCACTGCCTCTTTTGTCAGCCTAGGAGGATGCATATGGGAAGTGCTTGTTGCACCTTGGGTTTTTGTCACATGCTTCTGTTCAAATGAATGCTTTGTGCTGTGTTTGCTTAGGTAGAAGAAAAAAGCTTTTCAATTTCAACCCGTTGGACAGAGTGTGTTCTGCAAACCAAACTTCTTTGTACCGTGCTGCATTTCTCTCTTTGATGGCAAATTGATTTACCTTACTCAGTCGAGTTGGGCCAGGCCCAGCTTTCTGCCCAATTAAGTGTCTCAATGTCTTGCAATTTCACATCTTAAGCAGAGCTCAGACTTGTTCCTCCATGCTGGGATCAAACTCTGTAACTGCAGGTTCTTGCTGTGCATTTCCTGTGGGCTCATAATGAGCCGACACAGTGCAGCTACACCTGGAGGTGAAACAAGTGGGGTCCACCGCAGATGTAGAATAACTTCTGAGCAGCATTTGGGGTTTCTGCTCCTCCAGCAAACTCCTGCTTTTCCATGCAGCATCATGGAATTAGCAGGACTGAGCACAGAGATGGATTTGAAAGTTTAGTTTATGGGTGCTTGATTTGTCTCCTCTACAGAAGGTGGCATTGAGGGTGCACAGCCCGTGGTGTTTTGAGCATAGCACAGCTCTCTACATTTCCCCCAAAAGTGTTCTTTCTTTCCCTACCAGCAGCACGTAGGTTGGTGTGCAGTGTGTGCTAATTGCCTAGCCAAGGACAACTAAGCTGGGGCAAAACTTTGGACCACTGCTCTAAGGAAAGCAGGCCAATGTGGTGCAGTGTTACATCCCAGATGTTTGCCGGGATGGTTAAGCTGGTCAGAGGATGTGGCTCGTAAGCTGACCTGACTGATTAGTGTTGCCAGAGGGCTTTAAGCATCTGAATGGAGTCTGGGTGTCAGGTGAGCATGAGAGTGAGACTGGAGATGTGGGAATGGCAGGAACTGAGATGAGTGCAGCACCTCTGCTTTCCCTGACACCTTTTGAGATGTTCACCTCAGTGTCCCCTGAGGTTTTAGCATCTCATCAGGATGCTGGGAGAGGCAGGCCTGCCTTGCTCCTGGCCAGTTTCTTCCCTCGTGCTGGCAGATAACTGACCCCCTTGAGCCAGCTCAGCTCCCTAAACCTCCAGGAAATTAACTGTTTCTAAAAATATGAGTTCTCCAGCTGTCTCAGCAGATCAACTCACCACTAGAGCCAGTTCCACAGGGCAGCAGGGAGTCTCTCTTAGGAGCAAGGCTCAGACTGACCACTGTCCTGTGAAACAACCACCCGTCCTAGCTCCTTCCCCTAGGCTGAGGTTTGGTGCTTGACCAATGCCTTTAGACTGCCTCTAAACCTAAGAAAACAATAATTCACTGACTTAGCTGCACCTTGTGCAGAGAAAGCTCCAGTGGAGTATTACAAAAGCTGCTTTGACCTTCCTGCTATGTTTTTGACAGAATAGTTACTGTGTTTTTAAGAAGCATCTTAGCATGCACATGGCTGTATAATTTACAAATTGCATATGTCTAGCCCAGAACACTAATTTTTTTATTCAGACCCTGTGATGCATTTTTGTACTACTTTGTTAGAGTATGAATTTTCAGTCTGAAAAATAATGTCGTTATCCCAATTTCTGGTGCTGGATGTTGGTCATACATGACTGTCCTCAGCAGAAGACAATGCTGTAGTTCATACCAACAGTTCAGCTTTTATGCAGTAATAATTAAAAGAAAAAATATGTATTTATTTACTGGCCAATTATCCAATTTTTTAAGATTGGTCTTCACTGAAAGATAAAATGAAGAGAAATGCAAAAGGAAAATTAGGTCATTAATGTACTCTTTGCTTCTAGCTTTCACTTCATTTGATTGTAAATTGTTTGCAGTAAAATTGCAAATTAGTAGCTTGGATAAAGCACTATGAATTCTTTCAACATCAGATTTAAATGAGGAAGAATTGGGCCTCTAACCTTCATGGAGTATAACCGTAGCTGGATGCATTCCTAGGGGCTTATTATCCATTCCTCCATATTATTTGCTTGAACTCTCAATTGCTCACTGTTCAGTGCACATTGTGATGCTGGAAAATGCCTAAGAAGATGTGAGATGGAAACTTAGGCAGTGGGATGCTCTTGCTACCAAACGCAGACGTCAGAGGATGCACCACATCCCACAGCAGGCTTCTGAACGGGAACAGCTCTCAGAAAACCATGTTGCTTTCCAAGAGCAGTGCAAAATTTACATCCTGCACTGGCAGACAGACAAGGGTTACACTGAAAATAGGTTTTCCATATTTTGTAAGAAGAGCAGGTTGAAACAGCCATCCCTCCTGGAAAGGAAAAATACTGCATGGACTTCACAGTCAGTTGTCTCCAGCCTCTTACCAAGTACAGGAGAAGTGTCCTAAAATGTAGGCAAGGTAAATTTTGGTTTAGCACAAAATACTACTACTGTCACTTCATTTACTTTATGACTGGGTTAATTTCTTCCTGTTTATCACACAGCTATTCATTGCCTGTGAAGCAATGTCTTTTGTTTCACCTTTATTGCTTTTACCAAAAGCCAAAGCAATAGGAAGAAGAATCTTTATGGGCAATATCCTGAAGTTTTAGAGAACGGCCATGGAGAGAGACTGAGATCCTTTTATAGAGGGTCTGTTGGGTGTGTGGTGGGTGTGGCTAGCCTGGAGGGAAGGGTTGGTGGCTGGAGGCACGTCTGTGTGTGCTCTTGCTGGCCAAGTGTTTGGGAAAAGGGTGCTTCTGTGATGCAGAAAATTTAAGCTCCGGTTTGTGAGCATTAACAACTGGACTCAGGTACTAATTAGAGACAATTTGTCTGGAAAGTCGAAGATTAAAGGAACTTTTTGTCTTCCAGTCAGAACAATTTTGCTAGCATTGTGGTGTCTGATAAATCAGATTGCATAATGGGGGTGTCGTGTGGATTTCTGGATTTACCAAGAGCAAATCAGAATATGCTGATATTAGACCCAAGGCTTTTTTCTTCTTTGGTGCACTCCTTATGTCTATGGAAGGGCTTCTGCACCCTTTCCTGTCGGGTTTAGCTGTCTTTGTCTGCTATGTGGTGGCTCCCGTTAGCTGTGCCAGGTACTCGTCTGGTTGTTGGTGGGAAAGGCTTCTGCACCTCAGGCATTTGAGATACAATACTTGTCACGTATCCTGATTTTTGAACTTTGAACCTCTGTCTAATTCTAACTCATTTTTTCTGATCCAGTGATCTTTCAGCCTGGAAAGGATAAGGAGGCACACTCATCTATTGTCAGCCTTGTTCAAGCCATGGGAATGTACAGCGGTTGCTGTTCTGCTCTGGTTGTAAAACAACAAATAAGAGCGAAATGCTTGGATAGAACAAGCAAAAATCTAAAAAAAAAAATAAAGTGCAGCAAATCCTATTTATCTTTCTCACTGGGTAAATGCAGCCATATGCTCTGTGAGTATGGTATACACAATTTGGGCTGTGTGTTGAGTGGGAATACATTCACAGGAAGAGGAGGTTACCTGCAGTTGTTAACAGTATCATTAAGATGAAATGAAACAAGGAGATAAAAGGGGGATTTGGGTTTGAGTCTTGTTGGTTAGAGTTGTTGTGTGGGTTTTGGTTGGTTGTTTCTACTGCTTTATGTTCTGCAAAGATGAGGATGTCTTATCTGTGACTTTGTTGCTTTGGACACTGTGTCCTTCGTAATAGTTGCTTATCCTTTTGAGTTATGTTGGTTTAACACAACGCAGAAGCCAAGTCTCATGTAAGTGCTGGATGTCTGGGGCTTTTTCCAGTGGGATATATTGTGTCACTAGAACAGTAAAATCTCGGCAGCACCAGGATATTATACCTGGTCCACAGTCACATCCTACGCTGGCTCCGGAGCTTTTATTGCTTACGCTGTCAGTGCATATTAAGAATTAGTGAGCAATGTGCACTAGATTGTTTTAGACATGGTTTATGTATTATTCCTAATGTCCCCTGACAGACCGTGCTATCCCAGCTGTGCTGTGTTGGTAGTACTGGAAGGAATATAAGCCACCATTGTGGAGTTTGGAATATAGGTTCCTTTACAGCCTCAAATTATTTATTATACAGAGCTTTATAAAATGGGCATCTGTCAGGATGACCAGTTTCTGCCCAGAGGTGAATCTTCTAAAAGTTTGTTAACAAAAGTAACTTCCAAATACTGCACAGATTTAGAAAATCATGTATTACCTGTGTTTCATAATGAAGAATGTTTTCAAAATTGCCTTTACACACCAGATTTCCTTAGGAGCAAGAAAACATAATTTTAAAATAAAATACTACATTTTGTCAGAAAGCAGAAGAGAGAATGCTTGATGACTATTGAATTAGGCAATGCTTGTTGCTCAGTTGTTTGTGAAATTGATGGTACACCAGTCTGTGCTTAAGAGGCCATGATCCTATTGCTATTGGACCATTTGAGTTATTTGTGGACCATGGATAGACAAACATTAGATGCAGACAAATTAATTTTTCTGAGTGCTCTATATTTGCTTCTTATCTGGCTTATGTATCTCCTGTATATCTTGTATGTACAGCAGGGTGTGAAAAAGACTCCAGCTCGCCAACTCAGATCTTGGAATGAGGGAAGAGAGGAGAGCTGGCTCTGACAGTTCAAAGCAGAGATGTTCACAAATGCAGAAAGATGAGGAAGATAAAAAACCTGGAAAATAGGGACATGAATGGTAAAACATGAAAAGAAAAACATAGGGAACAGGACAAAGGAGGAAGGGAAACATAAGGAAATTGAAGTGCAAGTGTCAAAGAAAAAAGAAAATAAGAGAAGTAAATAGAGGAAAACAGAAAAATTATGTAGTTGTCAAGTCTTTTTTTAAATATGTAAAGCTCTAAGTATTCCAGGATGAGAATGTGTCTGTATAGAAATGAATATGTAGTTTGAGCCTTTTTAAATTTAGACTGTAGTCTTGAATTTTTCAAATCAAATTGGAGACCTGTGGGCTTAGTGGAGCCATATCCCATTTAATTCTAGTACAAGATGAACACATTAGTGGTATCTCACACAGAGCATTCCTCCTTCTTACTGCTCCTCTGCTCTGGGTTGTCCCTTTTGTGCCATATGGCCAACAGTGATAAACAGTGAGGTCTCGGGAGCTGATTCTGCTCAGAAATAACTGCCCATAAGCAGGTGAATCACCACATAACAGTTTCTGGGTTTGAAATCTAAAAATGTCTGAGAGACTGAAGGATGGACACAAGGAACATCATGTTACTGTGTTGTTTTGCATGAAATTGGAGTATTTGAATTGTTGCAGTAGTCAGCAGAATGGTAAAGAGCATCCAGTGCATGCCTAAAGTGTGTGCGGAGTGGGCAATAGAAACACCAACAGAAAAATGTTTCCATAAAAGTTGTTTATTTGGGAAAATGTGTATGTTAGTTAATTGAAATGTTCACTTCTGTCTACTGAGAACTGACAGGAGGAACACCAAAGCAGACAAAGAGCACCAAACTGTCTGAAGGCACATTTTTGGAGCCCTATCTAGTCTGCAGCTTTTGAGTTCTTCCTTTTTCCAAACTATAATGTGAAAATTAAAAATCAGCTCTGAAATGTATCAGGAAACTTAGAAGAAAATGGCAGTTTGAAAAGAGAGGGGAATGTAGTACTCAGATCTGTATATCAGGATAAAGGAAACATGTTTTATAATCTTTGTGTATCTGTAAAGCCGTGGTATTGCTAGAAATACATTTCAAACTGAGGAGCTCAAAATAAAACTCCAGTTTAGGAAGAGTGGTTCTGCTCTATTTACTGTACTGATATTTACAGCCATAATCTGAATCCTTCTGTCCCTTTGAAATCATCAATCCTCTCGAAGGTGTGAGCATCTTCTCACACTGTCAGATTTGAATATTTAATCTAGAGAATGAACTTGAGTTTAAATGCGGCTCCTTTGGCAATGGAAACTGCCTTTGAAGTTTTTGGATCTTCTACATTCCACGTTTCCTGTTTTAAATTAAAAAAACAAAGCACTCTCAAATAATGCACTGCAAGCACCCTGCAAAACCTGCATCTCTGACATGAGGAACCAGACAGAAGGAGAGGAGATCTGGGGGCATTTCATTCATCTTCCCATCAAGCAATCTGCCCCAGGCGAGAGCAGTTCAGGTGAGTCAGAGCTAACAGGGTTGGTTGTGTCCTTAGTTACAGGGCAGCCCAACTAACGGCTTCATTAAAAATCTTACTCCTGTGCTGTGTTGATGACAGTGATGAAATACTCCACAGCAGCCATTGTAAGACATAAAATTGTGATCCCTTTGGAAAGCCTCCCCACCCCACCCCCAAAGAGTCCCAAATTATTTTCATCTGCCCTTCTCTGAATTCCACAGGTCACTTCTGATCCAGCTTACATAGACCTTCCATGTTTTTTCACTGTCCTTAGACCATGATCTCTCCCAGCTTCCAGGAGACAACACTTATGATCCTGCTTAAACTCTGAAGTTTCTTAGGATATGCCTATTTTTCTGACATGTTGGGAAAACTAAGGAGTTGAAATCAGCTTGAAATTTACCTAATTGCAGTAGGTCTAGAACTTTTTTCTTTTCAGTCTAGACTCAGGCTGGGGATCATTTTAGTGACACTGATGATGAATCTCTCACTCAGAGATGAATGATGTCTCCTCATCTTCATGCACTACACCATGGAGCATTCAGTGTTAGACTTGAGGTTGTGCTGTCCCTGTGTATTAAGTGGCAAAATGTACAAGGTAGATTCCAGCAGCACGGAGGACAAAAAACTCAGCTTATCTTTCACCAAAACTATTGCTACCATGTAAGGTTGAACAAGATCATCTTGTCAGTAGGGATCAGGGAGTTGAAGCTGTATCTGAGCGAGGCAGAGGTGAGGACAAAGGAGAGGTGAAGGATGCCTTTGGCCAAGTCTCAGTTGTCTTGTACAGTCTGTAATTTAGAACCGCTGCTGAATTGGCAACTGCTCTGATTAATGATTTCTGCCATCTCTAGTTCTTGGGGAGATTCTGTCCTAGCTTAGTTATGATTTTACAGGACTCTCCTGTCCCAGCTGGGCTAGAGCAGTGCAGCGTAACGTGGGCATAAAGCCATTGGTTCTTAGGCAACTGCAGTCTCAGGGAGTGCTGCAGCATTCCCCCTCGGCAGCTCGTGCTCCTGGTAGCACAATGCACCATTTCTTTGCTCTGAAGTACCACTGCAGCTGCTGGGCCAGTGGGCAACTTGAACAGGGAGCAAGAGCCTGGACTGGCTGCTGACTTTTTGGTGACACCTGGTTTGTCAGACTCTCTGTCTCAGAAGGAACCTGGAACAGCTTTTATGTTAAAACATCTGTTGTATTTATAAACCTGCGCTAATGCTTGAAGAGGTGGTTGAAAAATTGTGCATGCCATTTTAAATGAAGTTTGAAAATTCTGGTGTATATCATATATATCATATATTTCATGTATAATCATAAACATCATGTATCACCATAAAATGCTAAACATTATTCCAAGGCATGTGTATTTTTGCACAGTGACAGAGATCAAGGTTATAGATAAAACGGCAGGAGACAGAAAGAAAATAGTATTCTCACTATTATTGAAGATTCGGTGGTTGGTATGGCTTGGATATTGCCTTTGAAGTAATAAACAGCTGTTTGTCAGAGTGACGGAAGTAATTACTGGGAAGTTTTTATTATTATTACTATTATTATTATTTGGCTCTTCTGTCCTATTTCACAACTTCGTTATTTCTTTTTCTGAATGATCAGGTGTTGACTTACTGGTGGAAAATTTTGATCAGACTGATTGTAAGAGACTTGAATTTCTTTTTAACTGGACTGTGTAAGCTGATCAGAAGAACACCTCCATAGGAATGCTGAAAGAGTTGAAGGCATCTGAACTTTTTGCTTTGGCAAAATCTCAGAAGTGGTATCAGGTGAGTTCTCTTGGGATGGGGGCTGGTTGCTGATTACGAGTGAAGAGCCAGGGGTGCTGTGGGAGAGGATCTGTTGATGGTTATGTCCACACCAGCAATTAGTGCCATGAAGTAGGAGCAGAACTGTAATGCCAATTACAAAATGCTGGTCCTGAAGACCTAATGTCCACACGAATGTATTTTTGAGATGCTGGACTAGTTCTGGTTTGGTCCCACATGCTCCTCCAGTGGCTTGAGTGCCTGGAATGTGCTCCTCGAGAGCTGCTCCAGATTTAGTTACATCCTGAAGGAAACCTGTTAGTGGTGTCCAAGGCAGCACTGTCTTCTATTGGGAAAGCTGCTGATCTGAACTACAAATTGGTGTAGACACAGCTGTTAAATGTCTGATTCTATCTCTTGAATAAATAAATTGAGACCACAGGAACAGGCTCTCGGAGAAAGTGGCAGTACTAGTTCTGACTTACTGTTGGCCAAAATCAAGGTCCATTAAGAATTATTACACTAAAAAAAAAAATCTTAATGTTGTTGGCTTGGTTTCATATACAGGAGAAAATTAGGAAGCTCTTTCTAGGGCTAAAACTAAAAGAAAAAGGGGAATCAGCATGAAAAGAAGAGAGTAGAAATGCCAGAAACACCACTGCAGTTATCTCTTTAGGGTAGCTGCAGTATTTTGACATAGCCTATGATGACTAAGCCACTGGCTTCAAGAAGAGCTTGTGTATTGAGAGCATAAAGATGTTACAGTCTTAGACAAGTATTCCTAAATGTTTTTATTTTAAAAAAACCCCAAACACTCCACCCACCTTAAAATCAAAATTGAATTACACAGAATGAAGATGTTTCCCAAGCAGTCTCACTTGGAATATGTGCTGCCAAAAAAGAAGAGTTCATATTAAGTGAGCTATATTATGGTGAGTACGTTAACAAATGGGGTGGTAAGACTGTAAAGAGAAACTGCTCAAACAGTTTCTTACATGTAGCATGTTTATTACAGGCCCATCTTTGAAATCTTGTCTCTTAAATCACAAAATTTCTGCTTACCGAGCTGTGTTGTTCAGATAGCTCATAAGCAACTCCTACAAACCCTAAACAGACTTCACACAGTTAGAAGTCTTTAAAGTGCTAACACAATTAACTTTGTAAAGTTGTTTTATTGAATGAGAAAAGCTTTTCTAAAAATATTTTTAAGTACTGTGTTGTTTTTTGTACTTAATGTGACAGTCAATCATATCTTGACTTTGCAGCCAATAGTTTACTTGAACCTAAATCTGTGATGAAGGAATCTGAAAATATGGTTTGCTTAACAAGTTCAAGTTATTCTGCATTAATTTGAACGTTTAGATACTGCTGGAACTACATCATCAACAGGAAAACTTCTCAGTCCTGGTTAAGTCCATTTTCCTCCTGGTCATATTGGCGGCCTAAAATGTACTTGAACTGACTGTGCACCTTGAACTGATTTGGATTTGTTCGCTTCCCTCTTCTGTCATTTTACTCTTCCACCCGGATTTGTATTCCTGCCCTTCAGCGCAATGTTACTCAGAAACCTCTCATCCTCCTGCACCATCGGGCCAGTGCCTTTGCTCTTTGAAAACATGTTGTTGCAATTTCTACAAATCATGGAAGAAAATTACATAATCTTAAAAGCTATTGCTCTGCTCACTGCATTAAATATTCATATTTCTACCCTTCTATTTCCATCCCCTCTCACACTGGCGTACCTTCTGCAAGTGGGGAGCTCAGGCTCCTGGCCTGCGTTCTCAGCAGAACCATGCAAAGTCCTGGCAATCTTTCACTGCCACTTTAGGAAAGGATTAACTCTTTAATTGTTTTTACATAAATGAGACAGTCACAGCTTTTATGTTGTCAATGCTTGCTGCAAGCTTTTCTTCCTTAAGCACCAACCCAAGGAACAGATTTTTACAATTTGGAGCTGCTCAGTCAGTTCGGATGGCTTTTTAATCTCTAGAGGCCAGATGGAAGCTTGATCCTTCACCATTGTGTGTTTTGCATAATGTAGAGATTGGAATTAAATTTTGTTTGCACATAGTCATAGATGTGTAAGTATATAAATATTTTTCTTTTCCATCCATGCATTTTCTCTTCTACTGTTTTAGTTTGTTTTTTTTTAATGACAGCTTTCTACAGGGGAAAACTGTCACAAACATGCAAATGCTATGCCCTGAAGAAAACAATGATTCTGGTCAAGGAGATTTGAGACAGAACCTGACACTCAAGTGCTAAGTTTCTGAGACAGATGATGACTTACCTTGGTTTCAGGGCTCTTCTAAAACTGCTGTTGGGCTGATGTGGAATGATGTTTGTTTTTTTAATTATTTCTTCCGAAGCTTTATTTCAAGCTCTCCTACCGTCCTAACTTTGATTTTAGTTGTATTTATGGATTTATTCTTTGCTGTCAACTGCAATCAACTGATTGAAATCCATAAATAATAAACATCAGGTTTCAATTTAAGATGCAGTAACGAGATGCTATCGGAAGAAGTTTTACGTAGTTTAGCAGCTTTTTATAGCTGCCTCCCATCAGAGCAAGGTTCTGACACATTCCTCGGGAGAAGGAGCTAGTGTCTTTCCTGCATGTTTGTCCAGACGAACACGACAAATCCTACATGGCAACTGAAGGAGAGGACACTCTATATGAATAAACTCCCAACACATATTTTAGCATCTACGAGTAAGACGAGCAATTTGACCTGCTTTACTCCTCATAGGATACATAATATTAAATTAACAACTAGAAAATAAAAAATAAAATAAAAGACATACTAACATGAAAAAACACATTTTATTGCACTTAAGTTATAAGAAAATAAAATTTCTAAGTGAATCAAACCATAGACACAATCCCTTTAAAGGTTGTTTTCCTCCATCATGTCAGGTTGTTACATAACTAAAATTAACCAACTGGAATCTGATTGTTTTAAATCAGACTATAAATAAAACAAAAACAAAAACAAAAAAGGAGGAAAAAAGATCGCCTAGGATACAGTGTTAAACCACTTTCACAGTTCAGCTTGAGTTGTGGCTCTTGGAGAATGAGGCAAACCATTTGACTCTTTCTTTTCTCATTTTGTTTGCATGTGACATCTTTACAAAAACGTAAGTTTTTGCTCTGTCAGCTCCTCCCAGCAATAACTGTAACAGTTGTTTTTTTCTCAAATACTGTAAAACACTAAGACTGACCAGCAACTTTATTTTAATTTTTGTATTTTATAATATTTTTTAAAAATTTTGTCAGTTTTTTTTTTAATGTATGTTCATTCCATTCACCACAGCCCTCACAAAGAAAAATTTCCCCACAGAACAGGCTGCAATAGCTTTGTTCCAAGGAATGTGTTTTAATTTTTGCCCAGAAAAAAGAAAATAAGCTTTGCACACACACTCAATTCTTTATTTGCAGGCAAACTTCACTCTTAATTGTCTGAAACTCTTCCACTCTCAGCCTCTTAGAGGCACAGTTGGCTCAAGTTTCAGTGGCAAAAAGTCTTTTTCTGTAACCAAACTAGAGCAAATTTGGAATTCAGTCTGGGACTAAAACGTCACAGCAGAAAAAAAAATAAAAAAAAATAATTTGCTTTTCTTTCTTTCATTTAGCAGCATAAATAAGTTTGGCCACTGGGAATACAGTACAGGGGTGGGACAACAATCCCGTAATTGAAGACCTACTTCTAGCACCAGCATTGCGAATTAAATCCATCAGAGGACTCTCAAAACCCAGGACAACTTGCCACCTCAGAGCAACTTATGCGTTGAAGAGTGTAGATGGAAGCAACAGTAAATAGATTAAACAGAGGCTAATACTGTGATTGACATTGGCAATGGTTGGCAAAAAAAAAAAAAGAGGAATAAAGAAAAAAAAGAAAAAGCTCTGATAAAACTGTACAAAACAATTCACAGTAATATTTTAGCTTTTCCACACCAGGAATGGACTCTTTGTTTTTGTTTTTGTTTGTTTTTCTCATTGCAGATGCTCTCTAGTTTTTGAAAGTCAACCAGTGACTGCTCGTGGAGGTTGGAAGGGACCTTGGAGGGAGTCCGGTCCAACCCCCTGCTCGGAGCGGGGCTAAGGGACAGCGCGTTGCTCGGAGGGGCTGCCGGGACCCAGGGGTGCACGAGCAGGCTCGCCTGTGCAGCTTAGTTCAAGATCTTTGTGGTAAAATAACTTGTTAACAAGAACTGTAGCTTTTTTTTTTTTTTTTTCACTCCAAATTGCTCAAGGAGCATTTGGAGGAAAGTAAAGAAATTAATTGCACCTGGTTTCATTTCAAAAGTTGGATTTTTGCAAAGCTGCCCCGGTCAAAAGTGTAGCCTTTTTATGTGACGAGACAGCAAAAGCCTCTCTTGTCAGTTATAGTTTGTCATCTTTGTCTTCTCCTTCGTAGTCTGTAGGTCTTTAGGATCTGTTGCCCCAAGGCAACATCCTGCACCACCAAGGACAAGGGATTTTTTTCCTTTTTCTTTTTTTTCTTTTTTCTTTTTTTTTCAGGGGGGAGGGAAAGGAGAACATCGTCTACACGTTTGGACAAATTCATCTTTCTGCCCTTCACTTCATATCGACGTCAAAGTCCAACACCAGCAGCTTTGTTTCCTCAGTCCCGTTGCGGCTCCCAACTGCACACACCAGCTTTGTGTTAGAAGCTCTGATTCGCCACACGACGCCTCCACTTCCCCCGCTCTCCAATGTGACTAGATTTCGGATAAATTCACCCGTTTTCAAGTCCCAAAGTTTTACAGTCCCATCATCTGAGCTGGTAATTACAAAGTTCTTGTTGAACTGTAAACAGGTCACAGCACTCTGATGCTTGTTGGGACCTGTAAGAGTAAACAAAAACATTTCTATTTGTAATTAATTAGAAAGCAATGTCAGTGCTGCATCTAGAACAAACACCTCGCTATTTGCATACAGCTCTTTCCTTCTGTTAGAACTATCAGAGAACTATCTGTTATAACTCCTGGCTTTGTACATTAAAAGGTACAGAAGCCTTGCCATGCTTTCAAAAAGTGAAGGCAGATATAAAAAAATTCCCAGTATTTTCTTCTTTGTTTCAGTGATCTCGTTGTGCTGTATATCAGCAGTAGGGCAAATGTGCACTTGGAGTTCCATGAAAATGAACTTAACCATCCACAATGGTGTAAGAGTTCATCTGCAAGTCCCTTTGAAGTGTTATTATGATATTACTCCATCAGTAAATATTGACAGTTATATGCTGACATATAAATATATATGTTAAAGCAGCAGAGTTTGCTTTACAGGAAAATTTAATTTTCTGCTCCAGCCAGCACTGCTGCATATGATATATGAGAATGATAAAAGACCTTTTTTGTGGGGAGAAACACAACTATGTGTTTGTGTGCATGATGCCTGAGTGGCAACTGTCAACATGGGGAAAAAAAAAAAGTTTCTTTTTACTGAAATAAAGAAAACATCTTCCACTTGCATCTCTTGATTTATTGCAACAGACAGTGTACTTTGCCTCCTGATCCAATTAATCTGTAGGCTTTGAAACATTCAAGTGACCCCTAAATAAATACACTGACTGTCTATTTTGAGATGTAATTTCCTACATATTTCTGTGGCTTATTAGGCTAATATACCCATAGCAAATTGCTATCAGTCCAGACCATCTGCCTTTCATAATAGGCAAGTGATTTGAATAGATTAGATTAAATACATTTTGTTCTTCTAGTTCATAAAAAGATCATACAGCTGTCATCAGAAAAATATTTAAGTTTTAAGTGGTCGGTGCTTGTTTCTTTGTATGTAATTATTTTAAAGGTTTTTTTATGTAGAATCTGCAGCACAGATCACTGTAGGCTGCCTGATTTACAAGAAGGTAATCTTACCTTGCAATGTCTGTAAACATTGTCCTGTTTTAATGTCCCAGATTTTGACTGTAGAATCAGCATTCCCAGACACAAGTATATTGTCCTTGAGTTCCATTCCACTTGTGAGTGACTGGTGGCCTGTTAGAGTGTGAATGCAGTTGCCTGTCTCCACATCCCAAACTCGGATGGAAGTGTCAAGAGATCCACTCACCACATGGATACCATCAAACTACAAGAAAGGTAAATCTATTACAAACAATTATATTAGGACCTTACAAAGAAGGCTATTAAGCATTTAATTCACTAAATGCAAGGTTAGATACTGTATATATTCAGAAACTGCAATATACAAAGTACGAACTCAGCAGAGGTGGCCACGTTTGATACCAGAGCAGGTGATTCGTGGTCAGTGCAATTTTCTGTTGTAGACATGTGGGCTCTTGAAGGACATGGTTTGAAAAGAGACTCTGAGCCATTGGTCTTTGAAATGTAATACATCTCCTTTAAACACAGCAGATCCTGACTACCCTGCAGTGTGCTACAGTAAGAGAAAGTACTTTTCCTAAAAGAGATGTTAACAAGCCAGCCTTGCTTTTTACAGGTCAGAGAGATTTTAAGCAGGAGAACAACAACATTATTCCAGAATCATCTACATGAAAGTCACAACATTGGAAAATGGAAGGAAATGTAATTGAAAAATGTGAGGTTTAGCTATTCTGTAACCCTAATTTTGTACAGTAAGGAAGCATAACTTTCTAGTCATTATAGGGAAAGCATACAGGATAAAATACGAGATTCTTTTGACCAAGAGGACTGACCATGTAGGGAACAGAAAGGTGGAAAATAACTTGAGCTATAGTGACAATGACTATTGTCATTGTCCAGAATTCTCAAAAAAGGGCAAAAGCAGTAGAATAAAACCAGTGGGCTTCAAGAAGGAATACTTTAAAAACCCGAGACTTCCTTCCCATGAAGATTTTATGTATCTATTCTCTGAGGGGAAGAAGACTTCAGGACAGTTGGCACTTTCTTAAAGACACAAACTATCCTGTGTGAAAGAAAGATAGGAAGCATTGTAAATTACTCAGACCCACTTGGCTAAACCACAAGGAATTGTACAAAAAGTAGAAACTAGATCAATAGATGAGTATAAAAGAGCACACTGGGACCAAACCAGAAAGGCAGGGCACAACACAAGATAAAACTAGCAAGAGCCATTTCACTATTGTGTAAAAAAGTCCCAACCAAAAACATAACAAAACAAAAGAAAAAAACCACACCAAGAGGAAGGCCAAAACCCCCTCATTTATCCTCAGTGGGAAGAATCCTGATTGAGGCCAGCTATTTAACTTCTTTTTGTTTCAGTCCTCAGCCATGTGAGCGTAGGCTCACAGCACTAACGCCAATGACAAATGAGTACAAGGTTTTGCTAGAATGGGGGAACAAAATCACGTAAGGCAAGTTGTTTTAAGACAATCTCAGAGACATCTGCTGCTATCTTGGAGAACCCCTGGAAGACAGACACATTTCAGATGGCAAATACAATTCCTTCCTTTATTGAAGGAGATGAGGAGATAGGGGAATTATGGATCAATCAGCCTAACTTTGATTTCCACAAGGAACTTTTAAGCCCTTAGTAATGTGGTAAGTAGCAGGAAACACAGATTTGTGGGAAAATTATCTTAACCAATATGATTTTTGTTTCTGTGATAGAGTAAAAAGCCATGTGAAACAGCAACAGTCTTGGTTGTATTTTTACAAAGAGGGAGACAAATTTGAGGCAGGGATACTATTACCTTGTTCAGAGTACTATTAGAGATACAGGAAAGAGTTTCAGAGAGGTCTGGCATTTATTATTTTCATTAGGATCTGAGTGACATTTGAAACAATAGAACTGGCCAAAGGCAAAGAGTGTAGAAGTCAAGAGAAAAGTGTGAAGATCTGAACTTGGCAGGGAATGAATGAAAGTACAGCTGCAGCCTGGGAGAAGGAAGGCTGGGCAGGAATCTTGGTTATATTTAAGGCAATCTGACACTACTTGTCCATGTGGACTGACTGGTACCTGATAAGGCAAGGAACAAACCCAGTTAAGGGAACTCGACTATCTGGGGCTGCTGCTTTTTATAAGACTCACAGAAAATTAGTATCTTAGATCTGTGCAGTCAGACATGGTTGGGCATGGCACCTAGATTCAAAAGAATGGAGAGTGACTGGCACAGACTGCTTATCTGCTGCAGGCACTGCATTCCTGGTGAAAATACACTAAAAAAGACCCTCTGGTATCTGAATGGAAGGCATAAAAAATAACTCTTCACTTCTAGCAAGTGTTGATAAGACTTTGACTAGACCCTATTTTGGGTCCCCTGCTTTCAAAAGAGGATGGGAAATAATCTGACTTCAGATAAAAAGACAAGGAGTGCAGAGTACCCCAACAGACTTGGGAACGCTAGAGAATATTTTTCTATTCTAAAAAGAACTAAACCTGATTGACGTAACAAATTTTGAATTCTTTTCCCCCTTTCCCACAAACTAATTGTATTCTCTGTTCATAAGATATTCAAAAAGAGAGCTTTAAGGCTGGCCATCAAGACAAATTGATGGTGCTGCAGTGAAACAAACAATGGTTTGGATCAGTGAGTTATCCATGAACCTTGAGAATCTGTGTGTTACTTTGAAGGCAGGTAACAAAACTCAGCACATTCAGTGGTCTTCAACTGCTGCATAAGGAGCTCTGGAAAATATTAGGTCTACACGTGGGGAATTATCGAGATATAATAGAACCTGCCATGGAGCAGGGATAGGGAGGACTGGCTTATCCATCTGATTATTCTATTTATGGGACTTCTGCTGTTTGGGGCTACTTCAGGCCGAAGGGCAGGAGCCCTTTATAAAGGCAATTTTAAGGAATCTTTCTGTTCCAAACCTGTAAGCACCTGTAGCCTCCAGCTCGCCCTCCCGATCGCCTTCCCATTTGCTTCAGAACATACTGATGTGTAACATAACTCAATTATTTGATCCATTATTACTACAGTATCAGAGCAAGACATAAATATTTATAAGCCAAAACAAGAGCCGCTGGCAAAGATAAGGTAGAATAACATCTGTTCCCAAACTGCCCCACACAAAATACAACCCTCAGAACATTTTTGAGAGATAGGTAGGTAGCACAGCATTTTTAACTTACTTGCTGCTTGTCTAGAGAACACTCCTCAGCATAAGAATGTAAGAGAAAGGCTGGAGTTTTTGATAAATTTTGCTACATATTTTTGGGAAAGGAAACCAATTAGGAACTTTGTTCATATTTAATATATTATGGGGAGATATGAAATACTTTATGAAAAATGTCTCTAGCACTGAGCTTCACTTTCTGAGTCACAAACCAGAGCAGTTACATGCTGAATGCCATTTCCCAATTTTGAACTGTCTTTGTTGATTTCTTTTTCAAGTCCTGCCAGATTGTGGTGTGAACAGGCACAAGCATGAAATTAATTTCTTTCGCCTTTCAATGCCTGGAAGTGATGCTTTGACTCTATGAATGAACAAGATGATGTTTTGGGTTAGTAAAGGTAAGAAGACCCAAGACATGAGGTCTGTGTGTATCACTGCCAGCTTTGTGGGTGACTGGTGGGCAATAGAGAGATGCCACAAAGCAGCACCATAATAAGCTGCACCTACATTAACATGTTGCTCTTGAAAAAGCCTCACAGTTGTAGATCTGGCCTGTACTCAGAGAAGAGGAAGTAGAATGCTAGAGATTTACACAAGATCATTAAAATTTTAGGTTCAGCCTTACTGTGAATTACAGTTCGGAATTGGAAATGGGACTAGAAAATGAGGATAAACAGATCTCCATAAATCAGAACATTAATCCAATAGGGGTTTTGGCACATTGTCAATTGATATCCTCTGACTTATTTAAAACAATAAGTTTGGAATTTCTTGGGGAAAGCAAAAACATAGCTCCAAAATACGTGCACGATTTGAAAAAAAAATCTCAACCAAACAACTCATCAATCCACAAAACAATGTAACTTGCTGGTATAAAGATTTGGGCTTTATTGTACTGGGTCCTTTAAAAAAAATGCTACTTTAAAAAAAAATTCGGTTTCTAAATTAAGACAACATATTACTAGTGTAACAAAATGAAAGAGGGGTTTATCACAGATGCCTCTGTATTCTTGGGGTCTGTATAATTCTGTACTAGGTACCCACAACTTAATAAACAAGATGAAATAAACTGACTTTAAATGTTACTTAAGGAAACTAAAGCAGCAGATAAAAATCACATACCTGTAACGAGTAGACTCTGTTAGTATGCCCTTGCAGTGTGTGCAGACAGGTCTCTGTCTCTGGATCCCACACTTTGACCATAAAATCATATGCACCACTTACAACCCTTCTGCCATCATATTGAACGCACCGAACTGCAGCGACGTGGCCCATCAGAACGTGCAAACACTGGCCCGTCTCTATGTCCCAGACTCGCAGCGTAGCGTCTCGAGACCCACTGACCACTCTGCAGAACGAGAAAACCACTCCTGTGCTTAGCACTGGACATAACAGTACTACAACAATCAAACTTGGGTACAAATGGGTTCTGAGTTTCAATCTGGGACATTAGATAGCGTTGCCGCACCAGGCACCAAAGTCCTGGCTTGGTGTGACATTTTATTGGGGTCTCAAATGACTGGAGTGTTCTTCTTCCGTGCTCTACTCACCTCCCCAGGATCTATTTGATATAATTAGCAATCAGTATGTACAAAGGCATTTCATTCCTGAACAGCAAAACAGTGCCATGAGAAATTCTGTCGACTGTTGTATCTACCTATGAAAGCTTATGAACATGGTGAGCTCCAGCCAGTGCTATGGGCATTCTGTTTTAATAACTGGGTTGACTAATTATAACAAATAAACAAAGATCTTTAGAAATTTCACTTTCAATAAAGTAACAGTTATTCTGCTTGATTCTTTTTTTTCAGTTTATACTTCTATAAGCTTTTTTAGGCAATAACAGATATGAGAAGGAATGAACATTAATGGAATTTATATAGAAAAACCTCATCATTCTTCAAAAAAGAAGAAAGGCAACCAACAGTCTCTCTGTCAACAGCTCCATACCACAGCCAAGTAACAGAGCTCTGCCAATGTTTGTTGAATCAAGACATGATTTACTACTGCAAAAATTGTGTTATAATCAGTTAAAATTTAAATAAAATACTGCAGTGACAATACTTAAAAGGTTATTTGGTAAAATGAGTAAAACTTTGTAGCATTGACAAAAGAAGAAATTATTCAGTGTGGGAGACTGGATCATGGTGTAACAATGAACTGGCTTTGAAATAACGCAGACTGTGACTTTTTGAAGTACATGACTCAATTTTCAGTTCTTCATTTAATATTCTTATGCTTCTGCTCCTATTAATCATCTCCTCCCTTGTGTTGATTTATGTTTTGCCTGGTTTGTGTTTCACTCGGTGCTGGATGAGGTCCCCATGTTTCGGGAGCACTTTCTGCGAGCACAAGTGTGTCAACGCCAGGCCAGGCTGCGGCTGTAGCTCTGCACAAAGCCTCACCTTTTCTCATGGAGATGCATGCAGCGCACGGTGGAGGTGTGTCCGTACAAGGTGTGGATGCACTCCCCGGTCTCAGCGTTCCAGACTTTCAGCGTTCTGTCTGTAGAGCCACTGATGATGATATTGTCCCTCATCTGTGATGACCACACTCCGCCTGTGTGCCCAACCAGCGTTCTCAAACACTAAAAAGAAACATTTTCCTTAGTTACCCTTTTGACAGAGGAGAATGGAAACTTTAGAAAAAAGCAGTCTTGGAGGTAACAGTTAGCTCTCATAATAGGAGCCAGAAGACCCCTGGAGACTTCTTTCTGATTGAACAAAAAAATTCCCCATTTAAAAAAAAACTTAGCAAATTTCTCTCTCAACTGTTGGTACCTCAACTACAAGAAATTTTTCTTGTAATCTTCCCCTTGACAAACTAAGCTGTCTTTCCAGATTTCTCAATACGAGGACATGTTTTGCAGCCTTGAGTCATTTTCCTGGCATTTTTCTGAGTCACTACAGGATTTCCAATAGCTTTTTGAAGTGTGTTAGAAGTGGAGAGAGCACACACTTGGTAGTTTTACCACCAATCTAAAAACCATATATTTTTGTTGTATTTTTCTGTTTGCTTAGCCAAGAAACACTGCACTTGGTAAGCTATAGCTACAGCATCACTCCTGCAAAATCATGTTTCAGACCTTTTTCAGACTTTGCTGTTGCCCAGGAGAGAATCCCACACTACATAAGCACAGCCTCCCTTCTTTGATCCCAAATGTATGACATGATTTCTCGCCATGTACAGACAGTGTTTGCTCACACCTTCTTCTATAAAACCCCTGTTGGCCCGGAACAATGGCTTGTCTCTGTCTCCCAGCCTGTTTTCCCTACAAGTAATGACTATATGTGCTTTCCCACCAGGCAGCAATAAATGCTAATTAGCACAGACAAGGAAAGATCCTTGCAAGACTCCTCTAGAAAGATACTCCATGAAGATTCTGCATTTACTTTAACAACATGATCTCTATAATTACCCATTTTCTAACCCATTTAAATATGTGCCATGTTGGTTTTTGCATTATTCCATTTTCTTCAGTTCTGTCATGGGGATAGAGTCTTTCAGTGCACACAGCCATCTACTTCTGCACTATTATTTTTATCAGTCAAACCTGTAACTGCATGAGAAAAGAGGTCAAGGCAGTTTGAGGATCTCTTTTTCTGTAATCTAATGCTAAGTGGCATTAATTGCCGTGGCCTTCCTTTAACTGTTAGTTGACTCCTCTTGACGCAGTCCAATATTTTTTATCTGAGATAATGTATCCTAAATACCCAGTCTTTCAGTTTACTCCATTTAAACATTGATGCAGTTTAGCTTTCTAACTGTCCTGTCCTGGATCTTCTCCTTGTGATCATACCTTTCGAAAATGCACTAATTTTAAGCCAAAGGTTACTTTAGGGGAAAAAAAACCAAAACAACCAAATACAGATTATCTGGATCAACTCTAATAAGAAAAACCATAACATTGGTGGTTGTTAACATGTGAGGTTCTGCTGAAATGTTCTATTATCACTGCAGGCTGTGTTTCTATCACATGAATTTTCTTCCAAAGAATTTTTTCTGCATCAGTTGACAGTATAGTAATTCCTGCTGTTAATATCCTGTTCTTTCTAGCATCCTTGAAAACGGTTTGCTTTTTTGCTGTACATAGATTTCCTGTTCTTTAACAATTTTTAAACAGTCTTCTGCAATTACTGGCTCCTGGCTTAATTCACTGCTATCAAATCCATCTTTTTCAGTTCATAGCTGATGTTCATTTTTACAGTTCTCTTTTTTTCTTATTTCATCCAATGTGCTCATATTTTAACAAATCATCCTATTAAAGCAGTAAGAACACAGAATCCTTATTTTGGGCTTTACATCTGTCAAGGGAATTATTTAGTCATGTTCATTTGCACAAACCTTTAGGCTTTCTTTATTTTATTAATTCTTCAGCATCAGTAAGCATGAGGGTTGATACAGCATGCTTCCATCCTTCAGACACAATTTCTGGCTCTCTTAAAGGTTTTGGGTAAATGGCCACACTAGGTTTCATAATTACTTTCAAAAAATTACTTAACAGTAATTGTTAAGTCATGCCACTGTGTCAATTTGATACATTTAAAGGAACATTTTGCTTTTAGGAATGTAGTATGTACAAAGAAAGTATTTTTCATTTGTGTTTAGGTTGCCCTTTTCAATTAAAATAGATGTAAATTTCATTATGGGATCCTTCATTAGACAGTTTGTTGTAGGGAAGCCAACAGCAGCAGGGTGAGGCTGCCTATGGCTCTTAATTTTATTCTTACCCACAGCAGGATTAACAATCCCTTCAAGGATCTTCTGGGCATGCAATGACAAATGCTGAATACATTCAGCTTCCACATTATGAAGTGGATACTTTTTACATCTTAAACATGTTATCCTCAGCAGCTGTCCTGTTGTTATCTATACCATTAAAACCAAGCTAAGTGCACACCATACCAGTCTAAAAGGAAAAAGTACTGTTTCCCCAAGGCCTTTTCTACACCCTTGCTCAGTCAGTCACCTCAAAAAAAAACCTGTGGGCTGAGTAGCTGTGATGTTCTAACATGACTGAAATGCTCAGTACTGTCTTTTCAATTGCACATATTGTTTTGCTCCTCTAAGCCAGAATTAAATTATTGAAGCTTATTAAATTCCTGCCTGAGCTGGATCTAATTTAATAGGAAATATTTAAACCTAAAGCAAGTGGTTTTTTTTTTTTTTTGTGGCTCAGCAATATAGTAGGTTGGAAAGAAAAACAAACTCTGTATTTGAAATCTGAGCCAGTAAAATGAACACTCCATTTCAAAAACTTGAAAACAACAGAAAGAATGCTAGAAGACAAGTGAGAAAGGGAGATCCAGAGGGGTAAAAGCAGCCTAAGTTAAGCTTTAAGGAAGATAAAGTAAAGTTTCTGTCCAAATTCTTTAAAATCCATGTCACAAATGACTCCACAAGAATAGCAGAATTGCCAAGAGAACAAGGATATATGCCAGTGGTAACATGAGCAGCATTGCAATTTCACATCAAGGTGACTTCTTTGAACTGGAGGAGTTTCTGTGTGGGAAAAGACACCCCACATGTTTATCTGGTACATCTTCCAATTCCTGCCCCAGAGGCACTAAAGGTCACCCTACAGCACGGTCTGATGGCACAGCAGCATTTTTGCTGTGCCAGTGCTCTTCCTGTGGCTCATTTCCCAGGGAGTCCAGCAGAGCAGCCACCTTACCTTGCCTGTCACTGCTGACCACACTTTGAGCGTGTTGTCGTCGGAGCCGCTCACGATGCGGTTCCCGCAGAACTGCAGGCACGTGATCACGTGGTCATCATGGCCCTTGAGCACCTGGCAACCAAGAACACAAAAGCAACAGTCACAATCTACTGCAGGAGATTAGAGAGAAGCAGGAGAAACAAAGTGCTCTTCTGATTCATAAATTACAAAATGCTAGAGTTGCTTCAGTAATAATAAAGCCCCTTAATCCCGGGTGTCAAGTCTAATTTACCGCCAGCTGGGACCAAAGAAGGTGTTTCCCTCCTATGGAGTGATGCTGCGCTGCTTAGCAGGCACACTACAGTTACTGCAAGCCTCCTGAAAGTACCAGGAAAAATCACTAACAAAAGTGGGCTGAATTAGTAACTGGACATTGCTCGATTTCTCTGCTATTATGCCATCTCTTTATTTTTCAGTTGAGTTACTGTTACCTTTTGTTTCAATCTTGAATAAAAAGGATGGGCTGATTATTTGCTGAGTATTTGTATTTCAGTGGTCAAGGCTGACTACATCTGTTTTTTTCCCTTACCAGCCAAGCATTGTATTGTGTTAAATGCCAGGCAGCACCAAAGTCAAAAACTAGAAAACCATCAACTCAATTAAATACAAAAAAAAGCAACAATTTCATGTGCTGGGAATGTGGATTGGAATGTTGCTCTATAGAGGTGAGATTTTTAATGCTTGATTTTGGAAAAACTGTAATTCGGTATATCTTACTGCAATACAGCAAAAAATAACCTTAGCAGAACACATAAGATGAAGAATTTTCTATTTAAGATATCCAAACATTTTTCAAGATGTTCATTCAAATGAAATGGCATTTGGATAATGCCAGAGGCTGTAATTTTAATAATAATTTCAAGATAACTTGATGTGGCGTATCAAGGCAAGAAATACAGAACCGTTGCCAGAGATGTACATAAATCACGGCCAAATAAACAGCAGGATATATAGCCATAGGTTTTCCATGGGAATTCTTTTGTTCTTATTTTATTTTGTTATTTTTAATTAAGAAAACAGGTAAACTACCTTTGAACCGTAAAAAGCCACGAATATGGGTTTTCTTCACATTTCTGGTCGTTTGTTCATTGTCAAGTTTGACTAGAGAGCTGCTATTTTAATTACAAAAGGTTTGAAATATTGCTTCATCTCTTCATATGGGAAAGGATGTAATGATAAATATCAATGTCATTAAAATAATTTTAACATTTAGAAAACCCCACAAAAATCTTAACATATAATAAAGTTATTGTCTTGCGCTGCTCAATTTAGAAGAATATATTTAAAAATAAAGCATGAATTGATCACAGAACAGTTGTGGAGTATTTTTATGTTGCAACATGGCCCAGCTCTACCAATACACACATATTAACATATACATACAATATATGTGTCTGTATGTTTAAATGTAAGTATTTCCAATCAAGTTTCTGCGATTACCTGTCTCAAAGAGACTGGCATATTTATAAGAATTCATGAAATTGTACAGAAATTCTTAGAAGAGCAGTGCAAGGATTTTGCAATATGAAGCATAACACATTGCCAATATGGTGGTCAGAATATAATCTAAAGCCAGGGTAAGCTAAAATACGAATTATTTTTTTCTGTAGCAATCCGATGCTTTTTGTGCATGGATAGTCTTGTTTGTCCAAAGGAAAGAAGCCGAGCTATGAGCTGATCCTGCCTTGTTCACGGCCCCGTGCACAGAGCTCAGAACCTCACCTTGGGCGATTTCAGTTCTCCTCGCCGCCAGTTGGTATCAATCCTGTGCTGTCTGATGTAGGCGCTTTTCCATGGACTGTGTATAAAGCCTGGTTTTATTACTTTCCTCCTCTTGATATGTAATGGTTCATCAATCCCTAAAATGGAATTTAAAAAAGGGGGGGGTAGGGGAAGAGATGAGGCCACCCCACAGAAAACACCCTCCCTCCCAAACCTTTACTGTGACCCCTGACATTAAAATATGGCAGAAACGTAACAACCTCCTGCACGCCAACATTTGTGTGTCAGTGACACCACCCTGCCCCTCAGAGATTTATACTCTGCCTGTCCTTGTCAGTTCAGCATAATCATTACCATAATCACAACTGAAAATGCTCTAGTTCATCATTCCTTGCTGGCAACCTTCTAGGTTGGGCTTGGATCACCCTTTCCAAGGCAATGCAGCAGAATATTGCCTTTTACAAATGGGTATTTTCCAAAAACCTCCTTAACCACTCATATGCCTATTCTGGAACAGTTCAAGAAGTCAACCTTTCTGTCTGTAATTCTCCACTCTGGTCACCCATCTTCATTACCTGTAAGACTCCTGGTATTACAGAGCTTTTAATTACTTTCTTGATCTGAAAGGCTGAGTGCTTTTGGCATTGTCCTCTCTTGGCTGGAATTTAAGTATAGCTAAGCCCTTTCTGACTTGACACTTAAGCAGCAGTGCTTTGTTTTAGCCTTGCTACTACAGATACAGCTTTTTTACAATTCTCTCACCCTGCTCTCTTTTCTATGCAGCTCTTCTCTCCACTGCATTTCATTACTGGCAGGAGTCTTGTCTCTTGCCAGTATGTGCATTTCACTCTTCTGCCTTTAGCCCTGTCTCTGTCTGCAATCTTGAATTAAAGGCTCCTTCATGTTACTGAGCAGCTCACTGAGGCTAAGCAGGCTGCAATACCGGCCTGCTGGCCTGTGCTCTCCTGCCTGGATGTATTTATTCTAACTTGTAAGCTCACAAATGTAAGCTCATTTCCTTCTCAGCCTTCTCCTTTTTTCTCACTCTGTCCTTCTAAGGCATTTTCACTGGAATTTTTAAGAGGAGAATCTTTAGAGAAGATTTAGGAGGTCAGACACCTGCTTTCCCTCACAAAAGAAAACAAATTAGTTTAGGTGCCCTTACAAATAATTAGCTACAATTAACATTGTCATGTTTTTTGAAGCCTTTGCATCAACCTCTCACAAGTCCTTGTCTCCTGGATAGGGTCCTGTGCCCAAGATGACGCTTCTCTGGGATCACATGTATGTGCTCTTCTCCCCCCACCCCCAAAACAGACTCCTTGTTCCTATAATTCTCTTTAAAAATAAAAGCTTACAATTCTCCATGTGCACAAATACATGAGAGCCTTTTTTTGCCCATTCATATCAGTGCTGGACCACTGTATCCTCTTGAATTGGCATGAGCAGGATAATATCCATGTGGCTCATGGACTGTGTGTTTCTCTCCAAGCAATCCTTTTAGCACCTTCTCCCACCACCGTGTGCCATCTCTGTGTTAATTATCCTACGAGTGACGTCAAATTACAGCAGCCCTTCTACCAACCACTGAAAGTTTTTCATCCATGCTACAAACTGCCAGGCTATACTCCTATCATTTTTACACCTCAGCTGTTACTTCTTTTGGTTGCATTTTGAATAAACACAATCCTCAAAAAGCAAACCCAACTGTATTGTAAAGACATGCAACTGGTATACTTTACAAATAAGATACTCATGCCTAAACTCTAGCAGTCCATGGATTCTATTTCCTGCTTTCAACAGAGATATATACCATGTAGCTCAAAGCATAACTAGCACTAAATCTAAAGTCACACGAATTGCCTTCGTAAAACTTTAAGCTTATTATGTAAATGAACTGCACTTTTTGTGATAGCAACACTTCGACCATTACATCCATCATTCTGCTCAGCCTTACCCTCCTCTTTGCATTTCTCTCTCCAGAGAAGATTATCTTCAGCCAGAATTCTCCAGTAACGACATGTCTGGGCTGCCTGCAGAAGGTCCCTGGGTTCCAGGAATGACAGCACATACAGTGCCAGCTGTAAAAAATAAGAAGAAAGTGTATTTTCTGCACTGCTTTTGAAGAGAAAAGTGAAATAACTCCATTTACTATCACACATCAGGGGCTGAAATACAGAAAATTGGAACAATAAATTATTAAACAATCTCTGAAACTTAACAGACTCCCGTTTATTCCTGTGGGCATGTGGAAATATAACAATCATCATAAGTAACTAAATCCTTACAGATGATATCACAAAATGATTTTTGCATTTGCAAGAAAACAGATGTCAGCTGAAATAATTATTACATTTTTAAAAAAATGTAATCCACATTACTTTGAATCATTAGAAGAATTATTACCGAAGTAATTATGTCTATGTCATTTTAGCTAACAATTACAGCAAAAGTTATTTTGAGAGTTGAGCTAAAAAGTACAGCACTCACCATGTGAGCAAATAGGGATGTACATTGTGATGAGTAATGTCACTCAGAAAGCCCAAACACAGAACAAGTAAATGCTACATTCACCAGAGCTCAGAAACACTCTGCAGCCATAGGAAAGGCAGTGTAGGTATCACTCATTTTGTGATGAGAATGCAAACACACTCCTGGGTGGAGTTATAGGGAGCTTTAGGGATTGGGATGCAGCAGGATCAAGACATGTAACTTTAGTCGTGTGTTACCAAAGCCACAGGGCAAATCCTAACGAGCACCAGAAAGTATTTAGAAGATGAGCTTTTCCATGTGGCAAGGCTAAAGTTTATTGGGAAAATTCAGACCTTGTCTGACTGAGCTAAGCCATATAGTGACCATGATAGAGCCCCCAAAATCTCCACATACATCTTCAAATGTACTGAAGCCTTAAACAGAGGCATATAAATCATAATCCGAAACACAAGGACAGCTATCATTAAGGGTGTGATAACGAAGTACAGCTTTTCTACTTGACAGCAACAATTCGACTCCTTAGTCATGGAAAAAAAGTGTAAGATGCAGGAAAGTCACAGGAAATGCAGAGTCCCTAAAAACTCTGCAGAAAGAACAATATTGATAAACAGTAATGCAGAGAACTACTAACATGCTCACACAGTGGGGTCTTTGTCAGTAACTAATAGGATGTAGAAGCTGTCAAGGAAATCAGATCATCCATTTTTACTTCTGCTTGCCATGTATTTTGTTTAGGACTTTCAATTTAATTTTCAGCTGAAGTTATGAGATTTTTTATATATATATATATATAAAAACAGAATCTGCCCTTCAAAGCAGCAAAGACTGAAATTTACTGAGGAAGTCATAACTGTAGGCTGTTGACCTCAGCAGATTTTTGACCTTATTTTGTGAGAAACATTTACTTTTAGTAAACTAGACAAGCCAGTGACTGAGCAGGAGATAAAAATTCAGGAGATAAAAATTCAGTATGTCACAACTGTTTGCATTTTGGTTGCACACACACCTTGTTTGCAAGTCATCACCTGCAGCTCATGGGGAGCACACAGGACTCCACGTTTGAGGGACCTGTGCCTTAAACGATGTGTTAGATGCTGCAGTCACCCCAGGCCACAAACCTGAAGAATCTTCTTTTGTCCTTACTCAGGGAGTCAGCATTTGAGATCTGATGCAAGGCTCTCTATTACAGGAGCAACAAAAATCTGTACTTGTCCTTTTAGACTTTCTGTCTTAATTCCTGGCACATGAAATTATTGAAGAAGTGCTGTTTCCTAACACACACCACATAGACCTGCATGTGGCAAAACTCAAACATGACTCAGACCCTTTCCACTTTTTTGCTGAATGTTCCCCAATTGACAGCAGTTTGTTTAAATATTACTTGTCCTATCTATACAGACACACACATTTGCTAAGCTGGTGTTAATTAAACCTGTGATCCAACTGATTCTAAACCAGGTTAAATATGGGTAACGTTTATTTTAGACTACATTTATCTAAATAGTCATCAACGGTCAACACAGCCCACAGCTGACTTTAAGATTAGCAGTGGCTAAAAGATGACATCCCTTTGTCTCAGCTCATGGATCTAGTTATCAGAAAACTTCAGGTAGCAAAGATCTGACCTTTGACTGAACTGGATTTAGGACTACTCTCTGTTGAAGTGTTAATAATACCCAATAGTAAGCAGTCTCTTGCCTTTTTCTTCACTTACACACACAGACCCAACAACATTTCTATGGTTGATTTGAGCAAAACTCTTTATCTATCAGTTTCTCAACCTGATTTTCATAAATAAGTAACTTGAATAATTATTTCTAAACTCTCAGCAAGAAAATGGGAGTATTTATTTCATATTACCTGTTTGACTGCTGTTCTCTTGCGAGGAAAACAAACATTTCCTTGGTTATTTGGCTTTTAAGTCACGGTCTTTGCATTGCAGACAACGGTTTTGAAGCAAAGCCCTCCTGTCCACATCATTTTCTTGTTCTGGTTTGGTAATAAAATCAGTGCATTGCAACCAACGGCACTGGAGATAACCGCAGATGTTAATGCGGAGCGACAACCCACGGGAGCGTGTTTTCACAGGATGCCGGCTCCACTAGGGAAGCCTCTGCGTGGAATTACTGACCCCAACAACTCACTCGTGCCCCCGCAGCTCAGTGCGTCCCCCCCCAGCGCAGCCAGCCCTCAGCAGCTGGGGACAGCACTGCTGAGGAGATCGGGGTGAGGGAGGAGCAGAGGGGATGCCGCAGTCAGCTCAATGGCTTTTTAAATCTTGGTTAATTTTGGTGACACTGACTCGGGGTTAGGAAGCAAAAATTATTCAAGCCAACTTCACTGGTGAAGTCAGCCTGTCGTGAAGCTATGCATTACAGTATTCTGGTTTCAAGAGACAGGAAACTCACTAGAAATAAACAAATTAAACATTACTAGCTTACAGGGGAGTGAAGAAACCTAAGTGAGGAAGTTTTACTGCTAAGTACTGTGGCGTTTTTTGAAGAAATGGTGAAAATTGAATTTATAACATGATCTTTAGTTACAGTGTAACTAGATCAACTGGTTGTACTTGAAATGAGTATTGCCACGAAATCATGCAAAGAGAACTGATCTCTGTGTTACTGTTATCAACTCTCTATTAAATTTCCAGACTGAATAGATGCAGAAGTGGCAACGTATCTTCTGTCTCTTCAAAATATAAAGCCTTGTTGCCTTCCTCTGATGCTTGAGGCAGCTTCTCTAGAAACATGGCAACCATGCAGAGGTGCTGCTGAACTCTCCTCCTCCCCTCGTGTCCTTTCCACTCCCTGAGAAGGCTGCAGCAGAAAGTGCTTCTCTAAATACTAATCTCATGTCCTGTGTACTAAGTTAATACCTGCTGCCTAAATTGATCCAGCCTTCACAAATGCCAGCCAGCAAGGGAAGGCTGTGACACTTCCAGACTTGTGAAGATATGACAGTGTATTAAAGGAAAGAAGGGTTTTGTACATCTAAGTATTCAAAAATTGGATATATGCCAGAAAAGAGTGTCAAAGAACAGAGTCACAAAACAGTCTTCAGGTAATAAAACCATGTCAAATATAAGAACCAAATACAAACACCAGAATAACTTATAAGAACTTGCTTTGCAAAGTGTTAGGGACTGAGACTTAACTTAACTCCCTAAAATCAAGGGAGGTGAGAAGTACTATTTATAAGTCAACTAAAATACATTTATTCAATAACTGCAGTAAACTGGGTTTATAACCTTGCACATCCATCCTCATGTTCTAGTTCTGATGACATCACTAATTACTCTTGGGTGGACAGCATTTAGTTACACACACTGAAATCTAAATCTCAGTTTCTCTTTAACTGGATACAACATGATCTGATTTTCAGTGAAGGATTTACTGTAAGGTGTCTGCTTAATTACAGTTTGGCTTGATCCTTAGTAAGAACTGCTTTTCTGGGTTTACTTTTGGTTTATTTGCTAGAGATTTTAGGGTTCTATTTGTCTAAAATAAATTCAAAAATAACATTAACAAAACACTCACCACTTAAAGCATTAAAAATAATGCTTACACTTACAGAATAATGTGCAGAGAGGTGTTACATCCAGAGAAAATTTTTTTTGTCTGTGTGCCCTAACAGAATTAGTTCCCAAAAAAAAAAGCACAATTGGCCCAATTAAGATACAGAGATATTTTTAGAGCTATTGGGATTTTGTATTTCCAAGTATTTAAATGCTATCAAGAGACAGAGGTATGTCAATCTGAAATTACAGTAGCCATGTTATGGCAGTGCTCCAAACTGTGAACCTCTAACATGAGTTCACATCACTGCGTGGCAAAATTAGCACAGAAGTTTTCTAAAGATGGCAGCCAAGGCACTTCATAATCCAGTATTATCCCGTAATTCTCACCTCTTTTGGGAGCAAGGAAATGAAGTCTCTTTGAAACTGGGGCTCTATCACTTGCATCATGTGTTTGACTTGTGTTGGTTCACAACTATCAATGAGTTCATCTAAAGCAAGTAACTTCTCTGGTCCGCTCCAGCTCTGCAAGGGAAGAAGAAGAAAGAAACAGTGAGCTTAGGTTAACAAACTGGTTTGGTTTGTATCAGAAAGTGCCACTGCTGTGCCAATAAGGCAAATTAAGTTTCCTCATCGAACTATATACAAGCATATAAAAAGCCGGGAGATAAATGCTCATGCTAATGACACAAAAATGAGGAGTTAATCAACACAAAATATTCAAAATTACTACACTAATTCACAAGCTAAGAAAGGATTTGTTATACGCACACATACAGATTGGCAATTAAATAGATAATAATATTTAGTAATAATAATTAAATTAATTAAGCTTCTTTTGAAGTTGATGAAATCTACACACACATTACAGACAACGGAGGGGTTGAAAGAGAATGAACTCCCTTTCTCTATTGTGCATTCAAGTGAGATGATAGCTTTTAACCTTCATGTTTCATCTGGCAGACCAAAATCTTGACATGAGAGGAAAGTAAAAAACTTTCTCAAAAAGTACATTAGCTTACTGTCTGTTTATTACTACAGTATGTCTCTAAGTGACAATGTTGTAATTTTAGATTCCTGGCTATAAACCAATGCATATTTTGTAAGTATCAATTTACACTTGAATAAACAGGGAATTCTGGTTGGTAATTTTCTTACTCCACATTTTTACTAATGGACACTAAAAAATTTGAAGATTTTAATAAGGCACTCAATTGGGAGCATAGCAGATTAGGAGCATCATTTGTAGGAAAAAAAATAGTAGCTTATTATACTGTGAATCCAAAAATCATGTCTTAAACTCATCTGTGCTCATCAAAGAGCTTTGATTCGTTATGTGAAAACAATTTAAAGAAAAAAATAATTTTTACAGGAAAAAACAACAGCCACTGCTAGCTGATTTAGCAACAGAATTAGAGCACAAATAAAGCCTTAGAGAGAAAATGAGACATCACAGTTTTTGAGAGCAGATTCACATTCCTATTCTTGAATGTCTTCTAGAGCGACATTTACAAGTAAATTAGCACATACAAATGATATTACAGTTACCATAAGATGCTAACTGAAATTAAAAGAAAAAAAAGGCAAGATACCTTACAATTTAGATTTCTGTATTAATCTGCCATGTATCTCAGGACCTTTACTACTCATGCTCTAAATTTCTGCTCCCTGGATTTGACTCTGACAATTCACTCCAGTCTCCACAATACTACAATGTTTGTGTACTGTGCAGTTTCTGCAGAACAGTGAGGCAAGTGAAGAAGAAGGTGGGATTTCTGAAAGTGAATGCAAAGCAGGTAAATACCCAGCATTACTCGATGTAGAAAGATCACCATGTTGCATCACTTCGCCCTAATTAAAACATCAAAATACTCGAAATGTCAGTAGAAGTATCATTTACCCAAATGATGGCCCAGGAGCCTTTCAGGTGACCCGAGTCCATCAGGGCAGCGGAGGCGGCTCCGAGCTGCCGTATTTATGGAGCGAGCACCCTCTGGGACTGCCGTGGGAGCAGCCGTGCACAGCAGCTGCCTCACCCCACACCCATGCCCCTGCCCTGCAGCAAATGTGTGCCAGGTACTCGACAGCCTACCCTAATGCAGGAGGAAGTTCCTGACCTGAGCCTTTCCACACACTGTGGGAAATTGGTAAAATGGTTTAAGCTGGCAAGAAAACATTCCCCATCCACCTGTTTGTACGTAGAGCGTCCCCACGGGAGATGAGGGTTTCCATGTCTCATACCCACTACCTCAGAATACTAAAAAGAAACAAGACTGTCTCAGCCAAAGTTGCAGCAGTGCTGTTGTAAATAGCTTTTATTATAAATTTCTTTCAATAGAAACATTTGCATCACAGAGCAGTTCTCCATAAATCATGCACTGAAGAATTGTTTATCTCACCAACTTTCCAACCGCTGTTTGTTTCATTAACCCACAGCTTAGCTGGTGTTAGGTACAAACGTTTGCAGTCTTTAATCTCATCTGTCAGCCGTGTTTGAATTTAGGAGAATTAAAAAGAGGGAAAGTAATACATGTGCTACTTCCTCATAATATAAATTTCCAAGGTCAGTCTACTCTTAATTTATAAGCAGCTACATTTACTAAATTAGAGCAACTCTACCTGAAGAGCATCGTTTGCTGCTGTGGCAAATGCTGCTAGCAGTTACCAACATGTTATTGATTAATAATGTCACTGTATGCTATCTTAATCTGTAACTCTCTTACAATTAGTGGTTTTTAAAATTTGATACAGATCTGGACAGAAAAGGGAAAAGATTCAAGAATGTGAAAGTGTTGCTAATGACTGAAAGCAGAACCCTCTTTTATCTGTCCGTCATCATTAGGGGATGGGTACAGGCAGCTTCCTACGGATCTTTTTAATCAATCAACTGCTACAAAATGTTGTCTCTAGGACATTGTCCCCTCAGTCTTTCACTTAAGCAAACAAACCTCCAGCTACAGTTGGTAAAGAGTCTCTGAGGGAAATGTCTGGCATGGAAAATTGGGAGGAAGTCTTGCCAGATGAACACAACTGTTTGCATTAATGAAGGCAAGACTAGTAAATTCTGTTTCTGGGCCCTGTAGCTTGATCCATTTGCAAGAAAACTGCATGTAGCTCATTAGGAAGAAAGGATAAGGAGTAACTTTGTGGCTTTGATGAGAAACAACAGGGAACAACGTTGCAGAAGAGAAAGAAAAAATAACAGTGTGCCAGTTTGCAAAGTTCCACACCTTGTAGATGACCAGAGATTTTTGAAACAGGTGGCGTCGTGCGGAGACACCCTGGATTTCTACCAGGCAATCCCCTTTCAAACTGAAGATCCTTGTAAAGAATATACTTTATCTTTAAAATGCTATTGCTTCATTATCTTCCTTTGCTTTCCTTGTTTTCAAAACTGAAGTTTAACTTTAATGTAAAATTAAACTAAAGCTTTTATTACATGCAGGGGTTCCCCTAGAAAAGGTAACTCCAGGATTCATTCACATAGCCCTTGGGTTGCCAGCAGGGCCTACTGATACTGCTCTTTGAGTGACTTCAGAATCCTAAAGAAACTAACCCCCTCTTTCCTCCCATTTCTTCGGGGAGGTGTTGATTTGTCAGCCAAAGCCTTTTGGCTGTTCATACCATTTCCTCATCCAGTAATGCAGCTGCTGCAACGATGGCATTACCTACCTGAAAACTATCCCTTTTTTTCCCCTTCACTACTGTGTGTAAATACCTTGCCTTTCTTACAATCAATAAAAACATTTTGCTGCTTCTATAACTTCCACCTCATACCTTCTGTCTAACCTGCCACATGTTTTTTTATCATCATCTGTTTCTGCACCTCTCCTCTTCCATGACCTGCACTTTTCTATTGCTCAGCTCTCATCTGCTACCTTCAATTTGTGCAATTACAGCTTGTAGCAATTATATCCTTTTGCTGTAATAGATATATTAAGGACAATCTATTTTAAAGGGTTTAACTTCAGAGTGCTGTTCTCCTTTACTAAGTTCTGTTAATGGAGGTCTGTCATTACTGAGACCTGCAGAAGGGCTCTTGGAGCCTGCTTCTGTCCAGCTCTTGGATCAGTTATCAAAAACCCTGCCACGCCTCACCTCGAGGGTATCTCAGTCTGGATAAAAATAACACATAAGCAGTGAAAGAAACACCATCTACATCAGCAAGTAGTTTGTCACACCAGGAAGGATTCAGAAGCAGCTGGTGCTGAAGTCCCCTCATTAACCCATATCAGAGTTGCAGTCCCCAGTCTGGTCCCCTGGGCTGAACATTTGCAGCACATGTGATGGACCTTGTCTAGAGGAGCTGTGACTGGTTCAGACCCTACATCCCTGCTAGAGGTTGGATAAGGCAGAGCTTCTCCTGAAACCAGTTGGATTCATATGTAACAAAACTGAAAGCCAAACCAAAGGGAAATAAGCAGGCAGGGGCAGGAGACCTGCTGGAAATCTGCACTACTCCTCTGAAACAAACCAGGAATGGTGATACAGCCAAGAGGGGCATGAAGCTGTAGGGCAGATCTCTCCAAAGCTGTGTGTAGGGGTTGTACAGAAACGTCAACCCTTGACCTAGTCCCACCAAGAGACACAGAGCAGAGAATGCTGCAGTGCTGGTTACAATACAGTCTTTACTGTCTGCTTCACGTAAGAGGTGGACTGCTCAGTTGTACGTGTATTCACTCCTGAGCACCTCTGGAATGGAGAATGGTAAGTAATTTGAATTTAGGTGGCTAAGCCAACTATTTATGTAAAAAAAACTGGAACAGTGCTCTTGCCAGCCAGATACGGCAAAAGCATTTTGGACAGTACCTAAACTGCTGTGAAAAAAAATGTTTCGAACTGCAGGTAAAATGACAGCATTCACTAGTTACTCAAAGTGATTGCCTGTATTAGTGTGTATGGAACAACTTTTCAAAATCAATTTTCCATGAAAATGCAATTTTTTACAAATTACTTAATTAAAAAACCCCAACACCCCAAGTATATGAAGTATGAAGAATGGAGAGCTTACTAATTTTTAAAGCAAATTCCAACTCTGACTGAACTTAGCATCTAGCTGACTTTTTTTTCTTTATGGCAAACAATTTGGTGACTTAAAACTTCTTCTAAAGGAAGAAATTTTGTAAAGATCCACTTGGGCACTGGGTTTTAAAAACTCTTAGAGTGCATTTTAAAAAGACTTGAAGTCAAGAGCCACTGCAAATCAGATAAAACAAAAAAGGCCTTTAAAAAATTAACTGGTTTGAACCTAATAAAATGCCTTTCTATTCTTCTTTCCAGATTTCACTGAAATCCATATACAACTTTACTTTTAAAGGGAAAGTGCAACTACACAACTGTTTCTCCCTTATGCATTATTTTGTTACTTTCAAAATAAAAGTCTTAGATCAACTATAAAACATAACAACAGGAAGTACATATAAAAAGTAAATTTTAAAAAACCCTTGTAGATCTTCTTAAGTTTTCTTAATATTTGCAAGAGTGGTCTTGATTTTATCTCTAAAGATAACACAGGAAAAGGACTGAAGGCCAATGTACAGGTGAGAGTCCTCAAAATAACTGAGTATCACTGGTCACTGCCAGCTTCTATGCCAAAGAACAGTTTTACCTAGAACAGTACATATGTCCCACTAATATGCCTCTAGAAATTTAGCTTTAAAATTGATTGGAAGTAATTTTCATAGAAAATAAGAGTGCTATTAAGCTGGCCTAGCAAGTACACAGTACATGAAGAAAGCTCTCTCATTCCTGTTTCTCTACAGGAAAAACTTTGTATTGCAAGAACGATGCTGCATGTGCCATTTAATCCTGCCCTTCGGGCAGAGCTACCTCCACTATGAATATGCTTTTATCATTTGGCTGTTTAAGACTTGCCCCTTTCATGAAACTCATGTGAAAAATAAGCACATAGAAAATGAGGAGGCAAGCAGATGTAACACTGAGATACAGCTACACGACTCTGAAAGCTTTTCATTCTAAAGTAAGGGACTCCCTTTTGTGAATACAAGAAAAACTACCAGTGACAGACATGATCAATAAGTGCTGCTCAATGATCTCCAGTTAGGAGAGAGAGGTCTCCCTCTCTCTCTCCCTCTCTCAATAGTATAAATCAACATCTAGGCATTTAGTACTGCAACAAAGTATTTTGACAAGTTGAAAGTATCTAAATATGTATGTATTAAAATATGTTTTCTACATTCCACACTCTACACATTCGTCTACACAGGCAAAATTTTCATGGGCTTACAGACTATTTATCCTAACCAAACAGCCAACAGCACTGCTCTTACTGTCATGTGTGTCTGCACCACTCTCTCAAACACTTCAGCCTTTCGTAATCTTTTAAAAAAATTTGTAACTATCGCTAACTATCAATCTTACGTAAAAACACTACACATTGTCAGTAACAAAATAGCTTTTGGTAGTACAAACGTTTTAACATGACAAAATGTTAAAATACAGTGTAGTATTACATTACCATTATATATACGTAGTACCATTCAAATATGATTCTTAGGGGTTAAAAAGACATATTTCTATGAACAGTCTCAAAAAAGATACATCACAGTAATTAAATGTGAATATTTTTGAGAAATTAAATGATGTGTACAAGAATCTTAATTTCAAGCTTCCACTGGTTTAAGCAGATCATAAATGTGTAAAAATAAAGAGGAAAGAGGTTCTACATTATTATTTTAATGTTCAGAACTGACAGTGATTGAGATCAATGGTATTATGTGGCAGCATGAATCAAGCCAAAAAGCACACTTCTGCCTGCAAAATTGTATGCTAGATACCTGTATCTACAATACTGCTCTTTTATCTTTGCCTGTTACAGTAATTGAAACAATGCCTGTATTTGTTAGTTGCTCCTTTTGAAAATGCTTTCAGAAGGAACGGTTTATTAATCAAGATAGGAAGACATAATATTTCCATTTTTCAAATCAATGACTAAGACTCATCACTGCTTCTTAAAAATACAGAGCAAAATGTTAAGATCTCCATGGTACAGGTTGTGGACCAGAAGCAGAAGCCTGCCCCAAACTGTGCTTGTATTTACATACACAAAATTGGCTCAGGTGCTCCCTGGCTGGTGTCCAGGCAGATTTCAGTTTTGACCTGTGCAAGTGGTCCATAGCATTGTCCTTCACATCTTTTCTTTTGTCCAGTTAAGTTACTTTTAGGCGTTGCTGAAAGCATTTTAAAAGATACGAAAAACCTCTTCCGTCCCTCCCTTCAGCTGTGTACATGTGTGCTGGCTGACATGTTCAGTACACAGAGAGCAGTAAAAATACACATTGAGTTTCCTTTTAATCTATTTTTGATAAACTTTTCTTTCTATTCTTAGAAGACACTAGACTTGTGACAAATCTAGTGCTGTAACTGCACTGAAGCAAACCATGCACCAAAGCTTACTAGTCTCAAGTGAAAATGGCTTGAGGCCATGGAAGTAGCCATTACATGTTGGACACTTTGCAGAAAATGTGAAAGCATTAAAGAGGAAGGGTTATATTATTTAGAAACCAGTGAATGCTGTCATTTTTTATCAAACGCTACAGTAACTTGCTGAAACAGGGAACAAGTATTCCTTAAAGTTCACGCCCATTTGTTATTGCAAGAGAACACAAAATCAATGGCAGAGACATTCCGGGATGTATAAGGGGGACCAACTATACTGAAGCACTCCCTCACATAAACCATGGAGTCAGAGTTGCTTCCGAAGTTTGTTTCTGCAAGCAGGGTTACCTGAAACATTTTCAGCCATTCCTGAAGGCCCGACGGTGGCTGCACGGATGTAATGCGGCGCCGCTGCTGTCCCTGGCCATTGGCTGCCCGCAGGTCCCCAAACGTCGTAGGTGTGGCAGAACATGGCACCAACCCCGTGGTACTGCCATACAAACGAAAAGTGACAGCCGTATGTAAAACATTAAGGAAAATTCACAAGCCTATTGCAGAGCAAAAAAATCTAGTACATAATTTGCAACTATTACTTAAACTCTTTAGCTTCATGAAACAGCATTAACGTGAAAAATTGTTCTGCTGGTCACTCAAGAGGTCAGTCCCTCACTTGGATAAATCTGCCTGATTCTATCACTGCAGTGCTAGCCCTCCAGCTATGGGAGAAATGGAGATCACATTTTAAGGCTGAAGAATTATCACTCTGTTAATTGGCCAGCAAGTTGTGTGTAAAGATGCAGGTTTACATATTCCTTTCCTTGTCAGAGTACTTCCTTTCCTTCTGGGCTACACTGATGCCTTCTGACTGGGGATGTAGGAAGCCAGATCTCAAGAGTTCCACCTGTATGTGAAATGTGCTACTGCTGCTTCATTGCCAACAGAAAGGCAAAAAAGTATCTATTTTTAGGTTTTAATATATTTTGTTGACAAAGAGCTAGTAATATCAAGCAGTTCTAGTGGCTTAGTGGTCTGCAATTGGGCTTTGAAATACTCTATACGGTCTTTTAAAGTTTCTGTGTTGATAGAATGACACAGGAATTAAGGGGGGGAGGGTGAAGTGGAAAGGGAAAAGGAGCCAAAGGTGCTCTCTGAATCACAGTTTGATTTTTTCACTCTGACATGTTAAAAACCAGCTCATTCATATGGAATGGAGCTTTTAAAAGAGCTAGGATTAAGATACTATTGTGGGAGTCTAAAGAAATACAGCTGACTGTGTTTTCTGGTTTGGGGTTTTTTTGTTTGGTTTGGTTGGTGTTTTTTTTTTTTTTTTTTTGGTTATTTTTCTTTTTTACATAATGCAAAGTATTTCGTTCACAGAATATCAAAGCTGTATTCCCTAGCAGGAAATATGGAAACCCAGTAGTATTTGCACAAGCATGAATACTTTAAATATAGTGTGAGACTCCAAAAAACCCTCTGCTTTTCCATAGGATAAACCCAGCTTTTTAGTAAGCATGAGTTTAGGGGGTTTACTGATTTTTCAGTGGCTACAGGAATAGCTTTAAATGATGCAAGGCAAGTTCATTTTAATATTTACCTCATTATGCTCTACAAATATTTCACTCTTCCTTATTCTGAAGGACAATCATAGCGTGTCCTAACATTTACCCAAACTGGTCAAGAAAAGTAAAGATTGGTTTGAGCAGGCCTATTTTTAACTGTTCATTTTGCTGAGTAATAACAGAAACAGAAGCTGGTATAAAAACACTGTTTCAGAGACGAAGGATCCTCTCAATGGCATTTGTTTACTGACTTTACCTGTTATATGCAAACAAAGTTCATCAGCTGGTCAATTTTAGAGTGCCTGATCCTAGGGAAATGGAAACAAGCAGGCACAAGAACTGCATCATTTGCCTACGTATTATTTAGATAAAATCAAATCAAAGAGTTTAAGAGAGGAGGCTCAAATGTTATTCAAGGATTCTTTTATGCCAGTAACTACTCAAAAACCATGCAATGTCAGTTGAAAGTATTTTTAAAATAAAATTGGTTTTACAGCTTACTCATTCTAATCACCTGCATAGACATCAGCACAAGGCCTATCATTCAAGGTCCAAAATAAGGCACTTGAAATTAGCTTTTATTGGTTCTGAGCAGTACGTAGCCTTGAACTTGCCCCAGCAGAACAGGTATGCTATACTTTCTTCTGCTGTAAACTGGCTCTTAGCCAAAAACAGTTACTCAAAACAGGATCTAAAAGCTTCTTTCCTTTGACCTGAGATTAAACCACAAGATACTTGTTCGTGCTTCGTTTTTCCTCTATGTTTTCATTCCCCTGAAACAGAGTCAGGTCTCTGTGGAACCTGGACAAGTCCAGCAGTTCCTCTGAATACGACAGACAAACTCAACAAAAAAGCGTACTTTCTTTGTTGCTGAACTGTTTACTCTTCTGGGAGTGCAGAGTATTCCCAGTATGTCACCTGAAGAAATGGTGGCCAACAAGACAGTCCTTCCATTAGACTGACTTGGAAATCAGGAGAAGAGACCACCTGGAGGCTTGGGGGGATGTGGAAGCTGCAATAAGTGCCTCTCAGCAGCAACACATCACCTCCTTTACTCTGCTGCAGCATTTACACATCTGAAAAGCAACCCTAGAACCTGTTGCCTAGTTTTTCAGTCATCACCTGATAAACCTTTTAAAGGAAGAGAAATAAAACTTAAACTACTTTGAAAGTGCCATCAGTGACTGAACACTACTGTAGCGTGTTCAAGAGAAGTGCCATTTCCAGAGAGCCTTGGGAGGCAAATGCAACGCTCATGGGAGGGACGATGCTTATTGCGGGGAAAAAACGTAAATTAGTGTAAATTCAAAGAGGATGGGAAGCAGTGTGACATCCAAGCACAAGTGTTATGGCAACTACACAGTAAGAATGCAGTTGTAAGGCGTGCATCCACAGCCCTGCTCCGCTACTGCTGCTCATGGTTAGGAGTGCTTTACCCCATGAAGCACCTGACAGCAACAGCAGCAGATATTTGTGCTTCCTGGTACCACACAGGAGAAGCAAGGAAGCGGACCAGAACTTGCATGTGAATACTTTCACATTGTGGATAACAAGTACGCCTGTGTTCCTGTTAAGATCAGATGGTCTGCTCTGCCTACATAAATTTCCATTCTCTCATTCCTGTTACCATAGCAAAGTGATCCATTTGATCACAATTTTAATAGTCTTAGGGTTTATCGTTATGTCCCTTTTTAAAATCTGATTGATTTTATTCCCAAGAATGCTCCAGCCCTCTAAAAGTCTCTTAAGTAAATGGGCATGCTATATTTAGAATGAAACAGAAACCTCAACCGAAGAAATGCAAGTCTGGCTACTTCATTAAAACTCATCTTCAGTTCACGTAATTTAAATTAGCAAAGCAATATACAAATGCTGATACCACCTCTTCTTTGCTTTACAGTGCTTTAACATTAAGAGGAGCTTAATTAATCAGGCTCAGCAATTGGAAAGACAGGATATATGCAGGAATCGGGATCCAGTGATCTGTCATTGCATTTAATTACCTTGTGTATTCTGAGACTTTGCAGGGTTTCTTTCCCAGAGAGAAAGAACGGACCTCGGAGCCATGGTCCAACTTTCTCTTCATCTGCAAGGTGAGGGAAAAAGAGTAACAACATGGATTTAGTTACACGACCAACCTTACTTATGTGTACTTCTATAAAATTAACACATTTTTACCTTCTATTTTTATACCAAATTTCATAAAGTTGACACTCACAAAATGACTTAAGGCAACATTTTATTTTCTAAATTCAACAATATTTGATACATCTTTTATAGGGTGCATGTATATATTATTGCTCTTTTAGGGTCCAAAATCTATTGCAATTACATTCTTTAAATTCCCAAACTATGAAAAAGTGTGTTAGTTTATTTACTAAACTGTTCTCTCTCTGTCCTCCCGGGAGAAGAGGGAAGGAACTAAACCAAAGCCCTTGATTCTCTGTGTTCAGGTTCATTGCTAAGTCTTTCATTGAAATGGTTAAATTTTAGGTAGCCTGTCTGCATTATAAACCATATTTATTTTTGGGGCCTTAAAAATATATATTTACTGTACCTTTTCTTTTATCTATACTTTTATTTTAAAGCTGTACATTGAAAACATTTATAAAACTGCAGTAAAACTGACAGATTAACCAGTATTTTTCCAAGAAGGGCAAGGATGAAAAACGCTACACCCCAGTCTCGAATGTCACCCGCAATTAGATATGATCAAAACCAAATAATGAGCAGGGCAGCTGCTAAAAGGGGAAGCCAGACTGCAAAAATTACCAAAGAGATGGAAACCAATGAAAGCCATATTTATCCAGGCAGACAAATAGAGATTACTTTCTACATATTTGAGTAATCTTTAACCACAGACTTTTGGACTAAATGAGACATACGTGTGCCAAATGCAACTTCTGAGTTTTTGTTGGTTTTCCTTTCCATTTTTTTTTTTTTGAGATGTGATACACCACAACAGTTTAGCCAGCTGAAGAATGTTTACTGCTGTTTACAACTGTGAGCCGCAAAATACATAAACTACTTGTATTACGTTTCAGATTTTAGTATAACCATTTGCTTCCTTTTCCCAAAATTTCATGTTTAAGATAGTTTAAAAGTTGGCATCTTTCTTACACAACTGATTTGATCTTTTTTAATGTTGCATTATAACATAGTTATTTAACCATTTATTGCATCAGTCTACCTACCTAAAACAAAACACCTCAAGCCCAATAGGATTCTCTAAAGCTTATGATCCATATACTTTCGTTGTGATTTTGGTTTTTTACACTTTTTAAATACCCTTATGGCTTTACCTAAAAGCAGCCTCTGAAGCTCTTGTGTTCTGCTTCATTAGTGCTTACACAGGAAAGCTAAGGCTTGTTTTTACGGGAACAGCTACAACACAAGCAGAAGAGCTTGCCTCGTAGCTGTGTTTTCTTGCCCATGCCTCACATGGGACACTCCACAGCATTTCACCAGACAAGCACCGAGCCAGAACCGCCCCTGCATGCTGCCGAGTCGCCAGCCTCACCCTCGCTGCTTCCCCACGCCCCAGGAGGAGCAGCCCCCCGTGCTCCCCCCAGGAAAACCAGTTGTAAGGATAACTGAAAAATCATGGATACCATCTTTTATTGCTGTGCTAGATGGGTGAGCCATCAAAATTACAAGAAGCATAAGTATGATGTTCGAGAACGAATTTCAGTATTCGATGAGAGACTTTTCAGAAAGGATTTTTCTAGTTCAAGGAAAATTTTTATTTCCAGCTTGCCTTTCTGAGAGGTTATCATCATGGTATTCCTCTTCTGCTTCTCATAAGAGGGAGATGCAGTTTTGCAAAAGCACGCCTTAAAAATAAAAAGTAGGAAGCCTACAGTAGAATAATCAGCTCTGGTGATTTATTCTTTTGCGTTAGCAAAGAAAACAATATGCATTATGCTGCCTAATAACGATTTCACCTGTTTCTTTTGGCTGGGTTTTTTCAGGTATTTTAGGCAACTTTAACATGGGCTCCACCACATAGACTGACTTTCAGTATCTCAGAAGGTGCTAAGTAAATACACGGTCAAAAATGCCGTTTATCATATGAAGAAGATAAAACTTTCTCTACAGCAGAGAGGTCTAGTGACAAGATTCAGACATCAGTAAGGTCTCTGTGTAATCCGAAAACAGAAACCGTCGAGCAAACATCCCTCTAAACATTTAATTTGTCGCTAGGAAAACGCAACTCCTTCAGACAACGTTTATTTATCAAAATAACCGAGATCGCAGTACACCAGAAAATTTTTTAAAAAAATTCTAAAAAAAAATGAGAAGAAGGGGCAGCAAACTGCATTCCGCATCACCGCCCGCCACCAAGCGCTGGCAGCGCTCCCCGGCAGCGCACTGACTGCAGCTACGGCCGGGCGGCAGCCCCCCGCCGCCGGCACGTCTCCGCCCGCGGACCGCCGGCGCGGAGGACGCGCGGCCCCCGCCCGCCC